>JAAMXJ010000068.1:0-231500 GCA_019693375.1 Asterochloris erici
TGCATTGGCAAAAACAAGTTGACAAGTTCAGGCTGCGCATTTGCAATGTCACTCGCACTGCATCTGACAACCCACTGTTCTGGGCGATGTTTGACGGCACACCCAATGTGGAAAACCTGAGGCTCCTGCGTACTCCTGCTGGATTTGCTGCCTTGCAGGCCCGCGGGAGGCCTGCCAGCGCCCCCAGCACAGAGCGCCATGAGCGGCTCTTTGCGGAGAACTCAGACAGCACCGTGGCAATGTACAAGCAGATGCGCGGCTTCACCGCAGCGTACACCATGCAACCTTACATTCAGCAGATCAGAGGCTACAGATTGCGCAAATCAATGGCCCAGATCCGCTGCAGCAGCCACAAGCTGAGAGTTGAGACAGGCCGTTACACCTCAGAAGCCAGACACGAGAGGACTTGCCGCCTCTGCACATCAGCAACTGCCATAGAAGACAAGCAGCACATCTTGCTGCACTGTCCCCAGCTTGATGACCTGCGCATCGCCCACAGCCACCTGTTCCAGACGCCAGGACAGACTTTGACAGACCTCTTTGATGACCATCCCCCAATCTTGCTTGCTAAGTATGTGCGTGCAGCGCTGCTTATGCATCAATCAGTGTTGCTTTTACCATGATTATGAATTGTCAGTCCCATGCCCGTACATTGTGGCCCCCGGACTTCAAATCCATTCTCTCATGACCAAGCAGGCCAGATCTCGAAGTTTTTGTTTTCTGGATGGTTGTACTGATCAGGCAGAATGTTGATGTTCTTCAATGATCCCGCCCTCCGCGGCATACTTCACAGACCAGGCATATTTTGTTTAGGCAGCAAATTTCCGTAAGTACAAATACTGTAATGCGCCCAGCCGTCCGGCCAACCGTCTCTTCCTCCTCCATATTGCTGACAGGCCGTGGCCACTTTGCCCATGGCCGGCGACCACCACCAGCAGGCGCGCAGCCGCACCACCCGCATGCAGCGATGCGTGAGGCGCTTCAGGAAGCTGGAGGACCTCGACTACGTGACGAGCAGGTTCGAGAGCGCCGTCGAGGAGGCCACGCGAGCGCTGGTGCGTCTACGGGGAGAATGCGCGCGACGCTTTGGGGTGGAGTGCCTCCACCTCTTGGCACGCAAAATGGACGAGTACCGGGAAAGGAGAGAGGATGTCGTGGAGGGGTTCGCCGACCTCTTCGAACTGCTGCCCACCACGAGCGACGGAGAGCCGCAAATCTGCTACGATGATGTGTCGTGCGTGACGACGATGCTGAGGATGATCTCGAGGGATCAACAGTTTTGGATCTTCTGCAACACTCGAAGCTTGAACCGGTACTTGATACGATGGCGAGAGAGAGCCGCCTTCGAAGTACTGCCGTACCTTTGCAACGATGTTGACGGTGACTCCGAGTCAGAATGTTGATGATAAATGATACCCGTGGCGCAGTCAAGCACACATAAGCCTCCCCACTAGTTTTGAGACCTTTGAACACAATGGGCAACTGCATCAGCGACAGACGGCTCGACCTGAGTACTGCTGGCAGTGCCTGTGGGCAGCCGCATCTCCCTGTTACTGGCGATGCCATCTTGCCAGATCGCCATGCTCTGTGATGATGCCAGGGACCACCCCTGTCCTGACAAAAAGCAGCAGTCCATTCAAAGTTTACATTCATGAAAGGAGGTTGTCACTATTTGTGGCCCGATGTGCGTGCGACCGCTATCTATTGAGCAAAAGGGGACTTCATTCTGGAATGACTGAGCGGCGGAGGGCGTGGGGCTGAAGAGGAAGTAGCAGATGTTCTGCGCAGGCTGGGCTCACAATCAGCTTCATTGCCTGCGTGCTGTGTAGACAATCCCTCCGCTTGAGGGGCCACACTCAAAGACGGCGGGTGGGTAAAAGGCGACGTCTTGGACTGTGATCTGAGGGCTGGAGCGACAGACCGCTGCACCAGCTGCACTGCCACACCATACTGACTGGGTTCACTGGAGGCTGGGGAGGTTGAAACGCCTACGTGCGTGCCAGTCAAGCCAGCCTCCAATGCTATACGTTCTGGGGCCTCTTGGGGCTGTGCCCCTGGCCCCTGCTGCACCAATGGGTGGGGCAAGGCTGATTGATCCAGGCTCTGCCAGGAGTCCCTCAACAGCTGCTGCACAGACAGCAGCGCATCGCCCTGGCTCTGCACCGGCGTAGCTGCTGCACCGCTGCTCAGGTCCTGCTTTACCCCCAGCTGCTGTGTTGCTGGCACATCGTCAGCTGCGTGCAGGGTCTGTGGGGCGGTGACTGCTGCAGGTGAGGCAGCAGGCGGGCTGGACTGGACTGACGGGCTGACTGCTCCCCGAGCCACACCACGGACAGCTGCTGTGAGTGCCTGGCCTCGCCAGGCACTCGCTGCAGCTCTGTCGGCGGCAGAGCCCGCGCTCAGGGCCGCCCACGGCGGAGAGGTAGTTGAGGGGGTGCCTGCAGCAGCAACAGACTCTTGGTGCAAGAAGGTACACACGTGAGCCCTTGGAGCGGTCATTCTCTGAAAGGTGCAATGGTGTATGCCTGCAGCAGCAACCAACGCCATGTCAAGGTGGCAGCTCAAAATCCTGGAACATCTGCATCACAATGAGGCGCTCTCTTCAACGCAATACTGCAGCAGCCACCAGCAAGCTGCAGCTTTGAAGCACACATGATCTTCACAGCAGAAGTGTCAGTCAAGCCTATGCCTGCAACACCAACAGACAACCTCTGCAAGCCACAGCAGCTCAGGCCTGTTTCTATTGTGTCAGGGGCACGTATGCAAAGCCCTGCTCAGACAGCAAAAGCAAAGAAACTCAGCATTCCAGAAGAACTCGACTTCGATCAGGCAGCCCTGCATGGGCTTGCTCACACCACCCATTGCTCTGGGCCAAGTTCAGCTTGGTGTGCTCAACTGGCTACCCCACTCTCAAGGGTGCTAGTGAAGCCAGCCCAGCTGGGTGAGAGGCCCATAGGAACCTGCAAGACCTGCATGAACTTGCCTGCACAGCATGCCTGGTCTCGTGCAAGACCACATCCAGCTTCCTCAAAAAGCTGGCCCACCTGGTCCTGGTGTCAGCGACTCTTGCTTTGCCAGGGGCTCCCTGTCCCACTCCTCGCTGGCATCACGACTCAGGTGCACTCCCAGCAACATGTCAGCAGCGTCCAGCGGGTGCGAGCGCAGCCCCTTGAGAGAGATATCCAGCTTGGCAGCCCCCTCCTGTTCCCCTCCTCTGCCCCCCTCAGTGGCTGCAGGCCCCTCAGGCTGCAGGTGTCTGTCAGCAGACACCCGCGAGGTGCAGGAGGTGCCCCTGCCGCTGGTGCTTGACATGGCAGGCGGCTCCACGGACATGTGGGGGCTGGCCAGGGGGGACAGGCCTGACGAGCTGGGGCGCAGCTGGGCCACCAGGTCAGGCCGCTTCAGGGAGAGCTGCTTGGTGATGGCCTGCAGCATCAGTGGACAGGGGCGGGTTCTGACATGCTGGGATGCAGCTGAGCAGTTGCTTGGGGGAGCGCTTGAGGCATTGTTGCCTGGTGGTGGCCTGTGGCGAGGACTGCACGGACACGTCGGGCTCATGACACGGCTGCCTTTGGGGCTTCCCAAAGAGCTGCATTGCCAGGCAGTCCTTGACTGAGGGCTGCAAGCAGATGCCAGGGCTGCGACAGCTGGCTTGACAAGAGGTCATGTGGCAGCAAGGTGCCAGTGGCAGCCTCAACTGAGAGCTTGAAGGTTGCAGTGGCGCCTTTTGCAGGTGGGACAGCAGCAGTCACCTCCAGGGCCCCACTGGGCTGCGGCATCTCCTCCGGTGCAATGGTGCGCCAGGGTGTAGCATCGTCTATGGCCGATCCATCTGAGTCGCTTGCTTTCAGCTCTGACGCATCTGACTCACAGTCCTCGGGTGAGCCTGCGGACTCACTGTCTATGAAAGTTCTGCACAGGGCACCATGAGATGATAAGTGGGCAGCAGCACAGCTTGTGCCACCTGTCACTGCCAGCAACTTCCATGCAAGAGCCAAGCCCAGGAGGGCAGCAACATATGCCTCAGCGCGCGTGGGCTGATCCGGGGCAGCACCCTGGACTAATGCTGCTTCCCACGCACAAGGCGGCACCCAGAACAAGCTGCACACTGTGCAGCATCACGCATCTTGCCATTGCACCTGAGCTTGGAGATGATGTGGTCGAAAGACGGCCTGCTGGCCTCATTGCTGTCCCAGCACTGCTCCAACAGCTGCTCAAACTCGGGCTGGCAGATCAGACGGGCGCCAGGCAGCTGGTCAGCAGGCGGGACAGTGGGACGTTTCTTCTTGTCGACAACCTCAATGACAACCTGCAGCAGGCAGCACAGGCGTCAGCCCATTGCAAGCAGCCACCTGTTGCAGGCTGACACAACACAGGCCTCAGGGCGCCGGGCGGTGTCACCAGCATCACGACAGTGTGGAGCCTTGCGCTGACCGCAGCATGCCGGTGCTGCCCGACGCAGAATGCACCTGTGACAGTGGTGCAGACTGGCAGTTGGAGCAGGCCACAGTCCTGCAACAGGCGCACCTCTGGTGCAGGCTGACAGACATGTCAGGCCTCAGTCCTAGACCCTGACGCAGCTTCCAGGACAGGCCAAGCAAGAACATCTGGGGGAGTGCAGGCTGGAGTTCAGTCTGGGGGCTCAGCAGACTCCCACCTGCCAGGGGCCCAACTCCTCCCAGGGCACCTGCCACGTCATCATCTCCCACAGGATCATGCCAAAGCTGTACACGTCACTGGCGCAGTCGTACGACTTGCCAGCCAGGACCTCAGGCGCCAGCCACCTGCACGCAGGCCAGGGAAAGCGTCCAGCTGCTGAGACTTGACCTGCTCAGGAAGGGGGCGGGTCACTTTGGCACTTGATGTCGTTTGCAGGTCTGTAAATAGCTGGCTAAGTGACTGCCCTGGTGGCTCTTGCACTCTTGCAGCTCACCTGGGACAGTGGCAGCCACAGGTCAGACACAGCTGAAGCGGTGCTGCAGCTGAGACTTGATGGGCGGCCACCACACGCAACACGACAATGAGGGTTGGTAGTGGGCATGGCAACAGCTTGCAGCCTAATTTGAATGAAAGGTCCCCAATGAGCATGCAGATGGATGTGGGAGTGCTTCAGCTCAAGCTGGGGCTGAGCTCACGAGCCGGGTCGAGCACATTGGGCAGCGGTGGTGCTGCAGCTCACCTGGGTTGGTGGCGGCCACAGATGATGCACCTGCAGGGACAAACCTGACTTCTCCTCCTAGATGTCCCGCAAGGTCTGTGACTTCAAGCCCCAGGCTCACCTTGGGTTGGTGGCTGCCACAGATGACACCACTGTGGACGCGTGCATGACGCGACTGAGGTTGAAGTCCGCCACCTTGGCCCGCCAGTGCTTGTCCACCAGAAGATTGGCGGACTTGAGATCCCGGTGGAGGATGGGGGGCTGGCGCGTGTGCAGGTACAGCATGCCCTGCAGCATGGCAGTGTCAGGGCTTGTCAGAGGGTGGTCTGCATCAAGAGGCGCTTTCATGAGACAGATGCGCAGGGCAGCATCCCCTACAACATGGCCATGACAATGTCGGACCACGGATGTGCCATGATGGTCTGTATCACTGTGCCCCTTGCAAAACACATGTGCAGGTGCAGGGGCAGCATGCTTGCAACCAGATACAGTGCAGATTCAAGGAGTGCTCTGTTGGTGGGCCAGCATGGCCTGCGGCAGCTTCCAACGCAGTGTAGAACCTGGCCGCTGGAACAGGCATGCGCTCATGCTTGCTGCCAGGCCTGGCTTGTGCTGATGGGCGCCAGTGATCTGCAAGAGCATTGCATGCAGACCAGGTGGGATCTGAGCTCACCTTTGCAGCATCCAAGGCAATGTTCAGGCGCCTGCCCCAGTCCAGCTGCTCAGCTGTGTCCTGCAGTGGGATTGCCACGTTCTGACAACAAGGTGCGCAAGGTGCCCCTCACCTCCCCCCAGAAAGGAATTAATCTGCTTGCAGATATTGTGAGCACAGCTGTTCAGGGCTTGCTTTGAAAGCAGCAGCAGTCAGCAGCGAGTGCAGCGGCACCTGATTTGTCTTGGCTCGACGCAACACGTCCAGTAGGCTGCCTCTCGCACAAAATTCGGCCACCATGCAGGGCGGGTCCAGACAGAGCCCCAAAAACCTGCATGCAGTAGGGTGCTGACACTCATGCCCTTTGCTGCACTGCTCCTGTCGTTGAAAGGACAGTATGAGAGTGATATCTCCAGTTAACAGAGTCATGCATTTGGGACAGATAGGCAGTTGCAGGTTGCAGACAGCAATTCTGCCTTAGTTGAATTTGCAGGGGTGCTGCAGGGATGCAAGTGCCTGTGCGGCACTGAGCAGCCCTGGCCAGCTTGCAAGGCTACGCCACAACCCTTGATCACACAGTAATCCCCAAGGCTGCTCTGCCCACTCACACAACCCTCTCAGGGCGCCGCAAGGAAGCCATCAGCATGGGCCCTTCTGCAGTCTGGCCGTGTGCAAGACTCTGGTTGCCCTGCCCAGGACCACACTCAGGCACCAGGAAATTGGCATCACCCTGGCTTCCTGCTTCTGCAGGGACCAGCTCCTGACTTTGGGCCCCAGCCTGTGCCAGGGCGTGCACAAAACTACATTGCTGCCACTGTCACTCACATGACCACATTTGGGTGCCGCAAGGAGGCCATCAGCCCTGCCTCCTTGTGCAGCTCATCCAGCAGAGCAGCATTCGCATCTGGCGCCTGTTTGCTGCTCAGCACCAGGTTGTGCATGTCCTCCATGTCTGCTGCTGCTGACAGGTCGGGCATGGGAGCCAGCTCGTCTGTGATCAGCAGACCGGGGGTGAGCAGCTTGATGGCCACCGTGGTCTCCCGCCACTTGCCTGCAGTGTCAGGGTTGGAGGGGATGTGCACAGGAGAGGAACTAGCCCAGATCCACATGCTGTTCACATGGAACGCTCACTTCACTGCACTCTTTCAGGGTCTCCGTTTGGAGGGCGCCTTGCCAGAGTGAGGTGCAGCAGCCATAAGCCCCACGGCGTGTGCAGCTGCAGCATGCACTCCGTCTGCTACACCGTCTGTCAACGGACAGGCACATCTCTTTTGAGAGACAGTCAGGGACACGGAAGTGCCTGCTCTTCAGGCCAGACCCCTCCAAGACTGCTGCCAGACCTTGGCATGGTGGCTCACCCAGGCCACTGACCCCCCAAACACCCCACAGCCACTGGCAACAGCTCTCAGCTCCAGCTCACCCAGGTAGACGCGCCCAAAGGAGCCCTCCCCGATGATGCGGCTGCACTGGATCTCGTCAAAGGCAATGTGCCAGGCCATGGTGTCCAGGGCCAGCCCCGAGCGCGCTGGCTTCAGCGGCGGCGCATTGCTGGCATGGGTGCCCAGGGAGCTCATGTCTGAGGGGGCTGACTCCAGCGCAGCCGCAGCAAAGGGGTTCAGAGTGGAGCCCTGGCGCGAGGGCTGCATGCTGGTGTGTCCGCTGCCCAGCAGGGGGGCAGCCGACCCGGCGCGCTGCATGGTGGAGCCACGGTGGGTGGTCGTCCGGCTCGCCTCCAGGCTGTTCTGCTGCTCCTGCTGGGCCAGCAGGAAAGCAGCGGCGGCTGTGCTGGTTTCCCCGCTGGGCAGGGCCAACTCTATGGAGGACATGCGGCGGGAGCGCGCCAGCGAGGGGCTGGGGAATAGGCGGCTGGAGACTGGGCGCAGGCCCAGCGGGCTGGAGCTGTCGCCTGTGACTGGGGTGGACACCCCCTTGGGCATCTGGTTCCACGCCACCAGCCTCTGCAGCATGGGCCATCTGCTGAGGAGGCTGTCATGCTGAAGAACCAAATGCTGAACGCAGCAACAGCAGGCTAGAGCTATTGCCTGTCAGAGTGACAGACCCGCATGTGGGCATCACACCACCAGCTTCCGCAGAGCAAGACACTGGGCTGAGCAGAACAGGTGGAGGCTGCAGCAGTCTGGCCAGGTACCAGGCTTCGCAGCAGGATGCCATGGGAAGCGGAGGCGAGTGTGCAATGGGGAGGGTGTGCAGCAGGCTGCAGCCTCAAACATGACAGCAGATGGGTGTCAGGCAGGCTGGGGCGTGCAAGCTGTCGTCAGACGTGACAGCAGATGGATGTCAGCCAGGCGTCAGACGTGACAGCAGATGGATGTCAGCCAGGCGTCAGACGTGGCAGCAGATGGAAGTTAGCCAGGCGTCAGACGTGGCGGCACATGGATGTCAGCCAGGCTGTGCAGGCTGGTCCAGGCAGTCGGGGTGCAGGCAACCGCACAACAGCAGCTGGCCAGTTGAGGGCCAGACAAGCCATCTACAGGGTTGGATGCGACAGCAGGTGGGTCTCAGCCTGGCTGACCTACTCAAACAGGTGCAGGCGTCAGCATGGCAGCGGATAAGTGTCAGCCTGGGTGGGCAGTGTGTGTCAGGCAGCAAGGCTTACATCTGTGCTGCCCTCTGTGCCGTCAGAGCTGGTGGGTGACCCTTGAAGCCTGCCTGGGCCTAGGCTGCGACCACTCCCGTCTGGGGGCAAGGCTGGCTTCTGCTGCCGCGCATTGGCTTGGTGCTGCCGCTGTCTTTGGACAGCAAAATAGGCTGCTGAAACAGCTGCAAGCACGGCGAGAGCTCTGTCAGAGGGAGCATCTTAAGGCATATGGGGAGTTGCATGCAGCACCAGTGTTGCCTGACAGAAGGCTTGCACAGGCCTATTTGATCCAGTGTGCAGCTTGGACATGGATGCTTCCAGGCTGAAAGGCACCACCAGTGCATGCTGAATTGACAGAGCAAGCTTGTCCTCACCTGCACAGGCTGCAAGAGGCACGCCGACGCCTACAATCGTGGCTATCCCGGTCCCAGACATGGCTGAGCTGGCAGGAGGCGGCCTGATGGGAGGACTCTCAGGGCTGGCCAGTTCTGCCTGGCTGGCGCCAGGCTGTGGAGCAGCTAGTGGCTCTGGTGTCCCCATGAGCATGGGAGGCGGGGGCTGCAGGCAGGGGCAGCTGCGTGAGGGTGCTGTCCACCCTACCAGCAGGCAGGGGCAGCTGCGTAAGGGTGCTGTCCACCCTACCAGCAGGCAGCTGCAGCTAAAGCCAGGCTTGGCAGGGGCAGTGTGGCCATGGTGCTGTTCTGTCTGCAGGTTGGCAGAAGGACTCCCCTGGTCTGGCAGGGGGTGGTTGCAGGGTGCTGCCCCATCTGTAGACAGGGGTACCCTGGCAGCACCCTCCTTGCCTACATTGGTGGCATGCAGCAGGAAGCGCACCAGGGCCCTGATTGTCAGAGTGTCGCCTGGCAGGGCAGAAGACAGCAAGCCAGGCTCTGCAAAGCAGCCAAGCAGCCAATGCTGCCGCAGAGCAGCGCTGTCAGGGTGCTGGCAGGGCAGCAAGCCACTGCTGCGCCCACAGGCTCTGCAGGCGAGCCATGACGACATGCAGCAGGCGCATCAACGGGGCAGTTGCATCAGACCTGGTGCCCAGCAGGCAGAGCTGAGCCGTGGTGGGCTGCTTGCACTGCTGGCACGCCATGGCGGGACACAGCAGGACAGCGTGAAATGTCACAATGACATGACAACGACAGCCCCAAGCCCGCCAAGCTGGGCTGCCAGAACCTGTGGGCAGCCAGCTGGCCTGTGTGCAGGACGTCTGCAGCAGCTTCTCTCAGCCACACATCTGCCAGCCCACCTGCACGGCTGTGAAGGAGTCCAGGCGGATGGTGTCCACCTGGAGCCCAAAAGTGGCCAGCTCTGCCCCAAAGCTGCTGGGGATGCTCTGTATGGCTGAGGTGACCGTGTCCTTGTTGGCTGAGGTGCAGCGCAGGGTGAACAGCAGCACCACGTGTGTCTCCACAGGGGCTGCTGCAGCTGGACTGGTCCCAGGACTAGGCAGGGACCTCGTCTGATGCAGGCGCCGCCCTTCCCCTGCATGCCAGCAGTGAGCAGCTCTGCCCTCAGGGAGTGGCAGGGCCTGTGGGCGGCCCCTGCTGAGACTCGAGGTGCTGCACATGCAACACCTGCTGGGGTGCACACAGAGAAGGGCATGAATGAGGGGCTGGAATGAGGGGGTGGCTGCTCAGGCTTCAGGGCATCTTATCGGCACACGCAAGGAGGCTCGATCCATGCGGGAGTCAGTGCAGCACCCCACCTGCTGGCCCCTCCAGGAGGCGTCTGCTAGGGGGGCTTGGGGGCGGCGATAGCAGGGAGAACTCGTCAGCTGAGACGATGGTGACCCCTGACACCACCTGGCTGCCAAAATAGGCCTGCACAGCGTCGACAAAGTCTGTGCGCTGCTGGTCCAGAAAGGGGACCAGGCTGTCGCCGTAGAGCCTCAGCTCCACCAGGAGGGTCACTGAGCCTGTGGTGGTGCCTGGGGTGCCCTCTGAGGCCGCTGCGGATGCGCTTTCTGTGGCAGCTTGCAGCAACAGGCGCTGCCTGCCTGGGGCCGCGGGACGAGCCTGCACTAAGCCTGCAGGCCAGTCGACAGCCCCTCCTCTGTGCTGCCACCCCTGCTGCTGCAGGCCCCCGCCTGCAGGCATGGACATTCCTGCTGCAGATCAGGAATGGCCAGGGGGCTGCGGCCTGGTGGGGTGACACATGGCACTGCTGATACAGCAGCGCGCTTGGCAAGCGTGAAATTGGTGAATCACCTGAAGAAGAAGCATGGCTGGGCACGGCTGGCTGAAGCAGGAGAAGTACTGCCAGCGTCATGCGCACTGGATGCCAGCTAGCAGATCCTGGATGGCGCCTGTGCAGAAGGCCACCATTGCTGCTCATCCCTGCAGAGTGCGCAGGCAGCATGATCACAAAACTGACGCCCCTGCATGTGGTAATGCAGGAGCCTGACCAGACGCTTACCTCCTCTTGAGCTGAGTCAATGCCAGGTGGCTGCATCTGCTCAGGACCAGTGCATGGGCCCTCCACCTTGCCAAGGTGGCCAAAGTGCCTCCAAAGGGGCTGAGGCCAGTGGCTCCAGTTGCGGAAGGTCGAAGCTCAGGCGACCCAGATTGCTGAAAACGTTGCAGATTGCTGGCGAGTTGGTGTGCTGCAGGCTCTGCTGAGAAAGGGAATGCGGTCCCAGCTGCTGTGCTTGTCCTTGAGTGATATCAGGGCCGCCCCCATGGTGAACCTCTGCAGGTCACCAAGAATTCCTGCCCGCCAGCCAGACATACCGACAGGCCCGCAGCAACAAATTTAACGCCTAATTTCTTTGCCCTCTCACATGGACAGAGTGGATGTGAATCAGTGACATGCAGGGCTGGGCCGTGGAGTACATCTGTCGGAGCTAATGCATTGAGACATACCATATGGGGAGGCACCCCAATGCACAGGCAGCCAAGCACAGTATCGCATGCCACAAGAGAACCATGCATGTTGCTGTGGTGCTGCAAGAGTCTGGCTGCTCTGCAGCTGCCACCAGATGAGGTCTGCGTAAAAGGGTCACTGAAACATACATGGTCTCCACTCGGACCACGTGGAAGGTCAGGATACAGTTCTGACACTGCATGCGCAGGCTGTCCCAATCAGATGTTGACGCAGGCATACAGGAGCATGCAAAGGGGCTGGCCAAGCACTGAAAAGGTGATCCAGAATATCCAGTTGCCGAGGTTGTGTGATGTGTACCGTTTTTTGAGCCAGTTGGTCAGTGCTATCAAAGGAATCTGCAGGCCGCACATCAGCTGGTGAAAGAAACATTCTGCCCCCTGACGTTTGACACCAGGGCATCTTCTGATGCAGTCAGCATGCTTGGTGGAGGCAGGCCTTCAGGATAGGTGCTTCCGCCATCCCAGAGTCAGGTGCCTTGTTGCTGGCCTTTCCAGCAGCAGAGAGGTGATACCCCATCCGAAAAGGTGCCATCACACTCACCTGCCCGAGCATGCCGATGAAGGCCCATGGCGCCCACAGGCTCTTGTGCAGGGGCACAGCAATCACGATTTCATGCATGGCCGCTGACAGCAGGAAGGAGGCAAAGAGCCCAAGATAGGAGCCTGCCATGCGCCCGCAGCGGGCTCTTATTGGAGTGTACACGTGCAGCTTGATCCAGTGGTGCACCTGCAGCCACAGACGAGAGCAGGAACTCTCTGGCCCGCTTGGCAGGCAATCAGATGCCATACCTAGAGCGGTTTGCGCTCAGAGCTTGACGCTGTGCCGCAACAGCCATTGCAGCATGGCCTGACTGCCAGAAGCAGGCCCGAGAGGAGATGCTGCCAGCACTCTGAGGAGCGGCAGTTTCACAAGAGCGGGAAAGTTGTGGCTGCTGCGCACTGAGCGGCGTACCGGCATGTTCCACAGGGCCCAGTAATCGCCTGCAGAGCGGGACGGGGGCCAATCAGTAGTGCATGGAAGCCCGCATGCCAAAAGAGCAGCACAGCACTGGGCATGTAGGGAACCAGCACAGATTATGGCTGCCAGACCATGCTGCTGTACCCACCTATAGACTCTGCGTTCCACCAGGCCTGCAGCAGGGGAAGGGCAGGACGTTGAACGCGAGGAAGCACAGAAGCAGGTTGCATAGTAGATGCAGCAGTGTGTGCTGGCTTAAAAAGGCGGGGACTGCACCAGGTTCATGCATCTGATCACCCCTGGCTGCTGAAGGTAAGCAGCTCTACGACATGGCGCCGCCTGCTGCAGCCTGGAAGTCATCCACCATGCTTGACCACCATCAGACAGACAGGCAGAGCTCCGGCCGGCCAGCACACAGCTTTGGTGCAGCGTCTTGGTGCAGACCCCTTGAGCATGCAGATGGCAGTCACACAAGCATGGGCAGTGGAAGCGAGGCCATACTGAAGCTGAAGCCTCACCAGGTAGAACTCCCTGTCGGCGAACCCCAACAGCTCAGCAATCAGGTTGAGCAGCAGATGAAATTGGGCCACAAAGATGACCAGGAAGCCGCCCAGTGTGGGCAGTGCCAGCTTCAGAATGCGCTCCAGGAAGACGCGGACGAAGCTGCCCCAGGACTTGTCCACCTGAGTCATCTGCTTGCAGGCGTTGATCATGGTTGTGGCAATGAACTGATCTGTCAGCCACAGGCCAAAGGAGGCCGCAGCCAGGAGGTAGGCTGTGTACCTGCAGGTGGCGGGCAAGGGCGAGGATGCATCAGTGTCACAGAGGTTGGTGGTCGCAGGCCGCACAAGGAGGTGACGTTTTGGTGGGTTGAGTGCCTGCAGGTGGGTGGCCAGCGAGGCATACAGAAGGGGCACAGGCCAAAGCCTCTTTTGGATTGCGAGAGGTAGCCGCCAGCCAGATATGCAACTGGAGTGTATCTGCCAGCCCGTGCAGCCAACTTGAGTGAATGCCAGGGCATGAAGGCTGAGTGAGGTTTGCATGTGGTGAGCTGGATTCAGCTCACCACTGCCACGCATAGGGTTGAGCAGGCGCAGCAGGGACAGACTGCAGAAGGGCAGGGTGAGTAGCAGAGGTGATGCTGCCGTTTGGGGCAGGTGAAGGGGCAGCGGCATTTACCCTCAGCATTACTGCAAGTGTAGCCCGACAGTCTGCTCTCATTTGCAAATCCTTCCTCAGTAGCTGACCTCAGCATGAAGCCCCATCTGATTGAGCGGGTCCGGGGGTAGGCCACCTGATACACCAGCGTGGGCGCAGCAATGAAGTACAGGAACTTTGCGACAGTGATGTTCTCTGGATACCTGTAGGCACTTCAGAGAGAGCTGTGGTGACCTGACTCTCAGCGCTTGTCAGCCAGGATGAGGTCCACACATAGGTGCGCCAGCCTCTGGCATGCCTGCCAGCCAGCTTGCCAGCTGGCACATTGCTGCTCACCGATACTGCCTCCCTTCTATGCCTTTGAGGGGCTCTGCAGAGCCGCGCTCCCCCAGCCGAATCTCATTGTTCCGCCGTGCTGCCCTGCAGCATGCCACCACAGCAATCAAGCCAGCGGCATGAGTATCTGACTGGCCGCTGTATACGTGGACACACCATTGCACAGGCCTGATCAGCAGCATCATGTGCTCAGGAGGGGCTGTGCGCAGCCCTTCGGCAGGTGCAAGCTGTGCCTGCTGTGTCAGCCTGGCAGGATCATCGAGGCTGTTGTGACCATGACTTATGCATGACTGATGACCATGAGCCCATGCTCAGTGCAGGTGGGCCAGCTAGGCAGGCGCTAGGGCAGACAGGCTCCTCACCTGAGGTCCCGGTTGACCTCAGCAAAGGAGTGCATCTTGAGGGTAAGGACTGTCACGATGAGCACGAAGATGAGCCCCGGCACAGGCGGCACACTTTCCTCCATCCACACCCGGTACAGCAGGGCCCCCGGCCACAGCAGGGTGACAGGCCACTGCACCAGCACCACCAGCCAGTCCGCCCAGGCCACGCGCTCGCGAAAGCGGCGCAGAGCTGCCGGCGGGCTGAGATCGCCCTTCTTCTGCTCCCCAGTCAGCCCCTGCAGCAGAACCGCAACAGCACGTTGTCGCCCTGCTTGCACCGCCTGCCACTTCACCTCTGCAGCTGCCAATCCCACCTCAGCAAAAGCCAGGGTGTGGAGCAGTTTGCCACAGGACCCGTAATGCAGGCACGCCCATGTGCGCAGCCTTGCCTGCTCTGCATTGTGGTAGATCTCAGCTCCAAAGTACTGCAGAACATAGCTCACGACCACAAAGGCGGCCAGCAGACTCCAGTTGAAGGACATCTGTGTTGCCGCTGCATCACAGGTGGGCTCAGCATTGTTGGCAACAGACCTAGAACCACATTGACATGAAAGGCCTTGGCTGGGAGAGCTGTCACACTGCCTGCACTTTGCCACCCGCAGGTTGAACCCAGCAGGTATGACATTGCATTCTGTGCAGTTTGTTGTACTGTCTGGAGATTCACTCATTGCTTTGCGTTGCTGGGCATGCTGTGGGGCAGAATTGCTGTTCTCATACACTGCTTGCTGCCAAAAGTCACCCTGGCTCCCATGGACAGCTGTGGATGTGCAGGTCAGCGCGGCTCTCACCATCAGGAGTGATAATGTAGCCCAGCCACTTGACCACATTAGGAACTCGCAGGGGGTACTTCTGGTGGTGGTCCATGATCAGGCGCACAACGACAATGCACAGCATGACATTGACCACACGCTGCAGCCCTGCAGGCATGATCAATGGAACACGTTTAATGGGTTGGACCTGCATGCAGCACACTTATAGGCACGGAGGAGGCTCCGGCCGCTAAAGTGCAGTGCGCTGGCCCAGACAGCAATGGGCTGGCTGCATGGTGCCTCATCAACAGGGTGAGGCAAGCGTGGTGCTCTGCGGCTGGCTGCTGGTGTCTCCCAGGTCCTGACAGGCAGTGACTTCTGAGGGACTGCCCTGTGGGCTTGTCGCTGTGTGTGCCCCAGCAAAGGTGTATGACAGTCACTCCATTGCAAAAGTCAATTGCATTGCACTCGGCAGGCCTCAGATTGGCAATGTCCCTCGCCTTCGACGTTATCGAAAAACCGGTCTCGACTCAGGACGCTTCCGCGCTCGTGTGTGTGAACCACGAAGCCGGTGTGGCGCGAGCGCGGACGCTCCCTACGGCTGCTCCCAGGGCGGGGATGGGAGCCGCTGTCACTTTGCTCAGAGTGCGACGTGTACCCTGCACCCTTGTCCTGCACACCACAGGAAGCAGGTGCTGCATTGCCCAGGGTGCAATGTGGCGCCATGACCCAGCACTTCTTGCCAGGACCAGGCAGCCCCGAGAGGCGGTGCTCTGTTTCCGCCTCAGCAAGTGCCAGTCCGGCCTGCGGCTGACCCAACATCATGTGCAGGCAGGTGGCCGGTCGTCTCCTATCCTGCCTGCCCCTGCCCTGTCCTGCAGGAGCCACAGGAAAGAACGAGGATGCCAATGCAAACAGCAGCTGTGACAAAGGACACTGGCAGGCAGTCTTCAGGGGATGGCGCCTTGCTGACCACTGCGTGAGCAGCATGCCCCTCAGACCGGGGCCAAGCATGCTGCATGCAGGCACCACCTCTGCTCGCAGCAGACTGGCACACTGCGTGCAGGTGGGGTCTGGGCCACCAAGTCATCATGCAGGGAGGCACCACCGCGAAGAGCGGCCGCAGGCGCAGACCTGACTGGACTTGTGCGGGTGTGTCCCAGTGTCCACGCTATACCCTGCATCGCTGCTGGCAAGGCTGGCTGTGCTGCCAGCACGAGTCAAGCTCTTCTGCACGCCAAGGAGCTGACTGTGTCAGCCTCAGCAATTGAAGATGGTGTTCTGGTCACATACACTTCAAACAGGGCAGCTGATTCCTGTCACCACATTCGGCCTCAGCTCTGCACCAGGCTGTAATTGTGGTCACATCACGCCTGACTGGCAGGCATGCAGGACAGCTGGATCACAAATGCCAAGCCTTCTGCCGCATTTGCAATTCTGCACCATGCTGCTTTAGCCAAAGGCCATTCCTGGCAGCTCCAGGGACTGTGTCACATTTCCACCAGTCAGCTGCAGCACTCACTGGGCGTATATCAGTAGCTCTGGGAGGCTGCTGACCGCTTTTGAGCTTGGAGGGCTCAACAGGCAGCTCCAGCTTCTTGAACCACTGCAAGCCAGTCAACAATTTTTTCTATGTGACAACACAGCGGCAGACAGACTCATAGCAGCGCATCAGCCGTGTAAATCTTAGGCACGTCACATAGAGGAAGCAGATGAAAGCAATCAAGCTGCACATTGAGCAGCCTGGGCATCCAGAAACGGGGCAGAGCACAGCGGGCCCTGGCAGCCACAGCGTCACTCAGTACTGATCCATCAGCCCACCTGGATCCAGCGTTCATATGTCTCCCTGACTTCTGTGCTGCACCTGAGCATGCTGACGGTCTCTCCCTCCTTGGTCTCCCTGATCAGATTGAAGGTCCAATAGTGCGCCTTCTTGCGGCCCTCCTCCCACACGATGCAACCCTGCAGGTTGATTGCATGATGTAATGTGACAGTTGCTACAAGCAGCAGACAGAAGCACTGCTGATGGCAACAAGACGACGAGCCAGAGGCTTGATGAGCTACGTTGTTGCAGCTGAGATTCAGAAGCCACAACCCTGCTTGCCTCCAGACACTGCCTCTGCCAGCCCCTTCTTCAATGATCCTGAGATGTACAGGTTGCCAATGAGCTGCCCATGTGCTATGCTCTTTGACAGGGTGCACATCACATCTCACATCAAGAGTGAATTGCCCCCGTGGCCCGCCTGCTGCATGCTCATCCTCAAAATAGACCACTTTGTTGTCGTAGAGCTGCACGAAGCGGTCCCTCCACCGGTAGCTCTGCCAGGGGAAGCGCCCTCTGACCTGGCTCCACTGCAGCCAGAAAGCACCTGCATCAACTCAGGTCCCTGCAATGTAGAGGTGGGCACAGGCTGTAGTCTGGCATAGCCCCGAAGACCTGCAGCTGGGTCCTCGATCTGGGCTCAGGGCGGTGCACTGGATTGCTGCAGCAACAACCTGACATGGTGCTGCAGGTGCGCCAGCCCCTGACCTGGCTCCACTGCAGACCTCAGCATCACAAGCACCAGCCAGGCCCAGTCCCTGTCTAGGAGTGAAGGGGACAAGAGGGCCGGCAAAGCCACCAGGCTCTGGCTTTGAGACTGGCCTGAATGAGAGGCAGGGCAGGAAGTCTGTCCCTTGCATCCTGGAGGTTCGACAGGGCAGCTAGAGCAGCATCAATCGAGACGCCAGCAATTCGTTGGAGCTGTGCAGCCTGCCAAAGACAGGCCACGCATCAGCCACAGGCAGGTGCTTGGCATGTATGCAGCCCAAGAACTAAGGCTGCTCTGGAGGCACATCGCTTGCGGAAAAGCTGACCTTGCTCAGCTTGCCATAATGCCTCAGCTGACCGCCGCGAGCTGCTACCTGCAGGTGTGACAGGTGCTCAGCTTGACGACAATCGATGCTCAGGCATCAGCAGGGCAGCACCTTTGCAGGCAGGAAGGTGCTGCATGCTGCACTGACCTGTGAACGAAGCTCTCTGTTCTCGGCCTTGAGCTTATCAAGTTCCTGTTCCAGCTGCGTGACCCGTCTCTGATCCACAGACAGTTCCCCATTGGCTTCGCCTGCTCTCTGCTTTGGCATGCCTGCAATCGAGTCTGAGCTCTTGGTGGCTTGATGCATCCAGGAACAGTTGCAATCAATGTGCAGCACGCACAGAGGCATCGCAGATGCAGACCTATCTCTCAGATCAGCACGATGCTATTGTCAGCAATCGATTGGATGGGACTCGTTGCCTGAGGGAGGCAGGATGTAAGACATAAGGCTGTGATGGCTGTTCGGCTGGCTGTTTCTGACATTACCAGGTAGGCTGTTTAGGGCGCCTTCCAGCCGAGTCTGCACATCAGGGGCCTTACAAGAGCCCTTGTGTGGCCTGTCCGTTCTGCAGCGTCATCTGAGCTACTGCAGAACTTGCTTTTAAGTCACTAATTGCCCGGCGCATGCTGGTCTAAACGACCGCAAGCCCACTGCCATCTGTTCAGGGTCAGCAGTGTAAGCACCTCACTTCAAGAGCTGCATTGCAGGACAGCTGCATGTCCCGGTGCCAAAGCCAGCCCTCCAACCCCCCACCCTGCGCCGCCTTGCATCTGCAACCCTGCTTAGCGATAGCAGGCACCCTTCACCTCATAGGATCCTCCATGCAGGGCCTCAGCCACTGCGCAGCGGCCCATCTCCGTCTGGTGACAAGAGGCCACCACAACACCGGGTGGCACAGAGGCCAGCATGGTTCGCAGGGACCGGCAGCAGCAGCCCTCCCCAGAGGAGGGCTACCCAGGCGAGTCCGGCACACCAAACACCCCAGCCACACCCGATACAGCGAATGCTGCCAGTGCACAGCGCGCACACATCCCAGAGACCGTCCCAGACCTGCCCTCGGACCGCATCCAGGCTGAGTATGCCCCTGGCACTGACCGGCCTGATCGGCAGCCCGACATGCCCCCCACGGCAGCAGCTGTGGCGCCCCCACGGGACGAGGACGCTCCCCGCAAAATGACTGCAGAGGAGAAGGTGTGTGCCAACCATGTTGCGCTGGTTCCCACCACATTGCAGTCAACATCTGCCACATCCCGACACCAATGTTTGACATCATCTCAGCACAGTTTCCGCAAGATGGTGCTGCAGCTTGTTGCCATCTCCATCTGCATCAAATTCCCTTGGCCCCATCTCGGCACCCTCTCGTCACCCTCTCAGCACCTGCTCTGGCCTCCAAGTTGTGCAAGACTTTGGTGCCAGCCCTGGCATACATCAACAGAACTAGATGCGCGCCGCATGCTGCCACATTGTGCTGGTGCAACACTACGCCAAAGCATGAAAAGTAGCCTCCACTGTCTGGGGTCAGTTTAGGTCTGCATCAAGGCTGCTGTCATGCAGGAGGCCACCTCTGTTGACGTCACCCTTTGTGCAAATGCCTTTGCTGACACCAACTTTTGCAGGCCCGCATCAAGGCGGCTGCCTTGGACAAGCAATACAATGATGTAGCAGCCAGGCGGGAGGCCAAACAGGATGCCAAGCTGTGGCAGAAGGAGGACTACCTGGGGTGGAGGGCAGCTGACAAGGCCTGCCACTACGAACCGGGCAGGTGACCCACGAGGATGTGGCCAGTCCTCTGCTGTGTTGGATATCAGCTGCTGATGGAGTGCATGCTGGGGCAGCCTCAGCTCTGACCTCCATGCCTCTGCTGGGCGGTATGGGGGCCCTTCAGCTTGAGCATGTTCGGCTCATTGGCCCTGGACCCTAACATGCCTTTGGCAGTCCTTGCCTGCCCATGCCCTGGAACGGTGGCCCATGGACAGAAGTGCATTTCAGGGGATTCTGGTCTGCCAGCAGCGGGGCAGTATGGCCCTGCGATTGACAGGAAATTCAAGGGTGCACTTTCTGTACTGTAGCCCATGCACTTCCAGTAGCTTGTGGCAGCAGCTTATAGATTATGAGGTGCCTCATATCAGTCCGCTATTCAGCCAACAGGTGCACCGACGCTGCATCCCGGCCTGCAGGGCGCCACGCAGCTGGTTCACTGGGTGGGTCGGGTGGCTGCTGGCCATCTTCTACGTGCTGGCGCTGTTATTCTATGGCTATGTCAGGGTGGTGCACACCCTGGGGCATGGCGGCTTCATGTAAGTTCCCCCTCCTTGAGCCTCTGCCACATGGGGATTTGGCACCAATGTGAGAGGGCCCTCTGCAGTCACCCAACACGCCGACGTCCTGCTGCTGAGGCATGTGGTCCACAGTCTGCACTGTGATTTGCATACGCAGTTCTGTACTGAGGCAACCTGTCAGCGCTTGCTTGCAAAGCAGACAGTTACACACTCACCGGCATTCGTTCTGATACACTGTATGGGTGCTGTAGGATCTACAGCATTGTGATCGGTGGTTTTGAGATCTTGTGGGCCAGCAACATGCTGCTGTACTGTTTCCACATGCTCTACTACAACCCAGACTGGTGAGCCAAGCTCGACTTGCTCTTGCCTGGGCCTGTGCAGCTGTGTTTCCACTGCAGGCATGTGTGCATGCAGCATGGAACATGCTTGCCTGTGGCATTGCATGTGCCTGTCACGGCTGCCTGAGTGTGTGCAGCATCTGCCAGTCGAGGGGCACTCCCCGTTGACTTGGTGGCTGTGATCATGAGGCCTGATAGCTGGCAGGCAGCCTGACATCAAGGCTGTACTGCTGGGTCTTCCACACCAGCTCCTCCCGCCTGCAGCTACCCCATTCAACAAGCGCGGGTCAATGAGGCAATGACGGCCGTGCACGCCGCCAAGCAGGGCGACCTCACACGGTGAGCCCACGAGCGCTGCTGTGCACACTTAGACATAGGCAACAGTTGCTCTATGACCTGAGGGCAGCCGCCAGGTCACAGGCAGCCACTTGCAAGCAGCAGGAGGCGCCTGCCACACAGCACCAGTGCCTGACAGTCCACATGCCAGCAGGCACTTGTCTGACAGGCCCGGCTGTGCTCTGCGCAACCTGCCCAGACTGAATGCCACCTTTCATTATCCGATTCACCACGACTGTGCTCGTGTGCTTTGAGGTACCTCGCCTGCCTGAGAACGTGGGGAGGTGTGCTCTGCAAGCTGCACACACAAAGAAGAAGAAGAGCTGTTGTGCATCAGCTCTGTGAGGCAGCTGCACCAGGCACCCTCTCACTGCCTGTCCATGTCGACGTCCAGGCAGCCCTACCATGTCCATGTGATCATCCCCTGCTACAAGGACAGCCTGACGAACATGAAGAACACCCTGCTGTCTGCGCTGAGCGCCACCATGCCACCCGGCTGCACACGCACCATCTTCCTGGTGGACGACAGCCAGGCAAGCAGACTGCAGGGGGTATCCAGGCGGGGTCTAGCTGCCGCAGAGAGGCCAAAGGCCCTTCGCCATGCAGACAGATGGGTGGCATGTCAGGTTGGGCGCCTTCACAGGGGCAGCTGGCATTGCTGTAATGCAAAGACAGCACCTGACTGGGCATGCTTGCAGAAGGAGAGACCTCTGTGAAGCAGAGGCATGGCAGCCAGTGTTGCTCGGCATTGGCAGGCCCAGTGCGCCTCTGGGGAACACAGAGTTCAAACAAACAGCTGCCTACTGCAGAAGGCATGCTGCACACCCAGGGTAGTGGCCCCTGTTCGGGCCCCAAAACAGGCTGGACACCCCAAAACCCCTGGCAAGCAGCAACGGTGCCCCCTCCTGTGCAATTTTGCCATGCAGTCCTGCCATGCAGCCTGCCGGCCTGATGCCCGGCTGATTGGCATGCATTGTTTCTGGCTGCAGGACTATGAGAAGCAGAAGTGGTGTGAGGAGATCGAAAAGAGTAACTCCCAGATCATCTACATCTCGGGCAGGCTCACACCTGAGAAGGAGCGCAGCGCCAAGGCAGGAATGCTCAACTTTTGCCTGGGGAAGATCTATCCAGATCAGGCCACTGCACGCGCTGTCGGCTTCACTGAGCTCATCTGCGTGTTCAAGAGCGACCAGGTGAACAGGGGTGTGAAGGCCAGCTGACAAGGTCAGGGGGCAAAGCAGCCCTTAGGTTTTTCTGCAGTCATAGAGCTCATCTGTGTTTTAGGAGTAGTAATAGTGAGCTGCCTTGATGTGAGAGGGTTGCTGCTGTCTGAGTTGGTGCAGAGCCAGTCTCAGTAATGATGCAGCTTGATTGCCAGGGCTTTGTGGATGATTGGCAGGCATTGCTGGCCTTGGCCCACCCGCAGAAGGCCATTATCTGTGCAGCTACCACCTGCTGCCCTTGCAGGCCCCCAAGCCAGACTTCTTTGAGAAGACCCTGCCCTTGTTTGATGTGAATGACAACATTGGCATGGTGCTCACTCCCACCCAGTTCAGCAACACGCCCTTTGCCACGGACATCTTCAACCGCAACAATGTGATGGGGTGGTGGTACAAGCAGCCCCGCTATGATGGATGGAGCCACATTGATGCCATGCGTGGCAATGTGCTTATCCGATCCAAGGCACTCATGGAGGTAACTTGCTGGTCAGCTTTCAGTCTGTTCACAATCAATCGGTCAGTGACTGAGTTACACGACAGCATCTTGCAGTCCACCTGCCTGCTGGGCTGCTGCCTGATACTCAACCCAAAGCATCAGAGAAAGGCTGGTGTTCTGATCTGCTTTAGCTGCGTGGTCCAGGCTGACCAAGGCAGCGTGCACATTGTAGGCTTGACTGGACCTTTCATTCAATGCAGATGGGTTCTGTGCCCGGCTGAGTCCTGACAGGAGCCCCACCGGGCCTTGCCAGGCATCTTCAAGCGGGATTGCTGGCATGTGGCTGTGCTGTGCAGACCAACCGCTTCCTGGGCCCTCTGGTGTCAATACAGCAGCCTCGCCCGCCTGTGCCTGTGATGTGCAGACTCTCGACTGATCAAGTTGGGAGCCGAGACTTGGGCCCTTTCAACACCGCACAATTCCTCACCTGCGTCTGTGCCTCTGACTGTGCAGACAAACGGCTTCCCCACTTACAGCTGTGCCGAAAGCTGGGCTGTGGGCATGGAGCTGAAGTGCTCTGGGTGGCAGGGACGCTACCTGCGGGACTTCCTGACCGTTGGGGAAGCTCCCCACCATCTGAAGGCGGTCTTTACGGACCACAACATCCGCAGCAAAGTGAGCTGAGTCTGCTGGCAGCTTCTGGTCCCCACTGTGGCATGGGAGCTCCATGCAGCCCCAGGCAGGGGCGTGGTGGTGCTGTGCTGCTAAGCGCCAGATCATCTGCATTGTTTGGTGCAGCTGGGTTGCCGCCTGTTCATGGACAAGATGCACGTAGATATGCGGGCGTCTGTACACTGACACCTCTGAAGTCGCACATGTTTGCAGCCACTCATGCCTGCCAGGGAGTAGTGACAGGCAGTCAAAGAACCACAGCATAGCTGATGCTGAGCAACACTATGCCCATCCTGATCACCGTGGAAGCGTGTGTGCAGGGAGCGCTGCAAGTGTACTTCAGTCACCGCAACCCCTTCTTCCGCAGAGCTCTGTCCCTGCCCCAGCGCCTGCTGTATGTTGGGCACGCCTGGGCCTTCATCACTGCTGCCATCTGCACACCCGTGCTGATGCTGATCCCCGTGGTCACCATCTGGGGCGGTTACTTCCCACTGGTGCTAACCTGGTGAGACCACCTGCGGCACTGCTGTACGAGTGGTATGTGAGAACGCAGGGCACCCTGCATTCACCTGTCTGCAGCAGTCACATCAGACAATCACTGCCTGCTGCAGCTGCGTTGCCCTCACCCACGCTGAGATGTGCAGTTCAGCGGAGTTTGGTTGCTTGGCCCCCTGTTTGGCCAGGTGCTTGGCCCTGCAGATGGTTTGACTATGGGGAGCTCAATGGTAAAGCAGCCCACACAGCCATTGCAATGTCAAGGCCTCCTGGGTGAAGGCAGTTGCAGGCGCACAGACTGGCTGCCTGCAAGTGGACAGCCCTGACCATCTTAGCCTCAGGCTTTTTGGCTTCCAGCACTGCAAGCACTGAGAAGCAGTCTCAATCCCACCACCTGCCTGCCTGCCTGCCAGCAAATAGGCAGCCCTGGCCATCTGAGCCCTCAGCCAGGGGCTGTCAGAGTTGCCTATACCTCTTGCAACCTCAGTGCAAGCAGTTGCCTACCTGCCTGCCCTGTAGGTGGGTGGCTCTGGCGATCTCAGTCTACCTGCTGGCCGTGCACCTGATTCTGTACAATGTGCGGAGGATCGTGCACGTGGAGGCAGCCTACTTTGCCAGCCTGAATGGCTCCCTTATGTGGTGGACCTACCTGCGCAACCTGGGAGAGGTGGTGCTGGGCAGGGTGAGCTTCTGGCATGCCTGCATGCCAGATTGCCTGACCCTGCATCAGGTTAAGTATGCGTTCAGGTGGAGCAGCCTGGTGTGCCAGCCTGTGCAGCTCTTGTGCTTCAAGGGATCTGCCTGCATGACACTAAAAGAGGTGGTGCTGGGCATGGTGAAGCTGGCTGGTTTGAAGCTAGCTGTTTTGAAACGCTGAGGATTCAAATACCTGATGTGGTGGGGAGCATGCTTTCGCAGCCTGTGGGAGCCGGTGCTTGGCAGGGCGCGCATATGCTGAAACATGGCTGGGCTTGCACAACACAATACATGATTGTACCCAGCTGTACCAGGGCTAGCCTGGAATTCTGAAAGTGCATGATGCCTGCTTGCTTGGGGCGGGGCTTCACAAGGGAGATGCAGGGTGCATGGGTGCCCGCGACAGGCCTGCACGCCACTCCTGCGGCCGCTAGACCTGCCACCAGATGACTGACCCAGAACCACTGTTGCACAACACGCACCAGCTCATCCTGCCTTGCCTTATCTCCAGTGCTCCAATGCCCCGCTGGGATCCAGTGTCGATGTAGGCCGTGCTCAATCAAGTAAGGGCCCAGGGACCTTCAGTGCCTCAGTTGAGCTGCTATGCCTGCAGGTTGTGGCCAAGTCTCTCAATTTCAAACTGTCCATGCCCAGGAAGACATCAGGCATCCCTTCTGTGCTGTGCAGGTCATGCCCAAGTACAACGCTTTCAAGATCTCAAAGGTGCCTGGGGGTGAGAAGCAAGACCAGTCCAAGGCAGGCATCACGACGCGGGTGTTGGAGGTGGGCTAAGGCTGCCCCTGAGAGTTGTGGGCCTGTCTTGGGGGGATGTCAGTCCAGGAGTCAAACTGCAGTGCAGGACTGTGCAGCTGTGAGGGATGTCGGCCGCTGCCCATATGACGTCAGCTGTGCCACTGGATGGCCGCCCTTTCACTGCATGCCCCTGTGCAGACAGTAGCACTGCTGCTGGCCACATTTCTGGCTGATCCAGGGCCAGGTGGTTACACAAACATGTACAGCATGTTGTTGCAGATGATGCCCAACGCTGCATATGACTGATTAGTCGGCAAGAGCGCTGTTGAGCACGCGCATTGTTGTGCCTCAGCTAAATACTGCACCTACAACAACTGTCCCACTGATGACTCAGACTGCTGCACGCCCTGTGTGCAGGCAGCAGACATTGCTGATGAGCTGTGGGCCCCTGGCCTCATGCTGGGGCTGCTCATCATCTCAGCCATTGGCGCTGCAGCTAAGCTGGGCTCTGAGGGCGGGTACCGATCTCAGCCGCTGGCGCTGTGTTTGGTGTGGACACTGTTCAACATCATCCCCCTGGCCCTCATGTTCTGCTACGTTGCCATGCGCAAGCACTGGACATTCATGGTGAGGCTGGGAGCCAACCACTGTGGATTATGGGGTGCATGCTGGCCCCTCATACACTGGGGCCGACATTGACTGGCCCACCAAGGGGACTTGCCCTGATCATGCAGTCTGTTGCCATGCGTTTTGACCAGAGGCATGCAGTGCAATGCACGCCTGGCGACTGCTTACCTTGGGCATCCACCTGTGTCAGGCTGTATAGACCAGCCTGCCAAGTCTCCAAACCGCTGCCTAAGCCTCAAGTTGGAGTGGGTACCTCAGCCACTCCCTGCCTACAATCAGACTGCCCCTTCTGGCAGCAGTGGTCACGCATGCTTCAGGCACTCAATTGGCAATGATACACACTCAAGCAGCCTTCATAAGCACACTGTCTGTTGCTCCTTTGGCTGCAGTGGGCCTGCATCCTGGGCTTCTTTGCCTCCATCATCCTGGTGGGTGTGGCAGTCATCCTGCTCTGGGTGCTGCTACCGGGGCGCATGGACTTTGCCACCGTCGCTGATGATGCAACCTTTTCCTTCCGCGCCCTGCGTGTGGGGACCCTGCCAGCTGACAATGACGTCCCCTGGCGAGCCACAGCTCTGTCGGCTGACACTGGTCCAGGTGGCGCTGATCTGACAGGTGAGTTGAGGGCCTGATGCACCTCCTGGCCTGGGCACAGTGCTGTAAGGATGGCGACACAGCATTCTTACAGCTCATGTAGAGGGGAGCTGCTGTGACTGGGGTGCCCGGGACAACACGGTTCTGCCTGCTGTCTGACCAGCTGAGGTGCTGATCACTTTCGGAGCTGTCGCTCAGCAAGGGGGCCTCAAAGTGGGCACCTCACAAGGTGGCAGTGATCAGAGCCTGCTGCATGATGACCTGACGTGCTCCTGTTTGGGTAGCCATCCATGCTCAGCAGTGCTGGCTGACACTCCTGAGGTGAGCACCTGACATTGTGGACTGGTTGTCAGGGGCCATGTCAGGATGACTGCACCTGACATCCTGTGGTCAGCCTGGGTCTGAGCAACGTCAGGTGGCTCTGGGATCTGATTTGTCACTATCGCCTTGCAGGCGGTTGGCTACAAGGCGGCGATGCTGGTAACCTGAAGCTGTCACTGCCCACAGCTTTCACCACCTCTATGCTGGCCTGGGGTCTTGTGGCCTTCCCCAGTGGCTACAAGACTGAGGCCACGCGTGCCAAAGTGCGCTGCATGTGTTCTGCTGCAGCTTCACTGCATCACACTTCTTTGTGTGGCAAAATCATGTAGTTTGATTGTCGCCCCCCCAAGGAGTACTGCAGCGTGCTCTGGCAGACATCTGCAGCCTACCTAAGGAGTCCAGTCAGCTGGCCGCAGCTGCGTTGTCTGATGCACCAAATTACTGACACCCAGCATGGCTGACGCCGTGGCCACAACGGTCGGCACCTGCCTGAGGGCTGCTGTGCTGCAGGCTCTGGCAGAGATCCGGTGGGGCACAGACTACCTCCTGAAGTGTGTGGCCACTGGCACTGATGGCATAGAGCTGGTCTACCAGGTGGGGGCTGCTGAGCTCTAATCACGCGTTTGTGCTGAGCTGTGCTCCGCATTTGCTTCTGGCGGGTCTGCACAGGTTGGCTGGCTTCCGCACTGCACTGTACAAACGCCGCCATCAGATGTTTTCCCATGCACTCTGCTGCCCGTGTGATGCAGTGCGCACTCTGCACAGTCCACAGCTGAGGCCCTGACTGCACTGCACGAGTGACATGGTGTGCCTCTACGCACTCTCGCTGCGCGTGCAGTCCGGCAACTGGACTGTGGACCAGGCGTTCTACGGCAGGCCAGAGGACATTGACATCCTCACCCGCCCCTACTACAGCATGCCCATGGCCACAGGGGCTGCTGACCTGGCCAGCCAGATGGTGGCAGCCTTTGCTGCCTCAGCCATCGTGTGGCGGGGCGTGGACGATGGCTACTCCACCACTCTGCTCACGGTGAGCTCACCACCAGCGCGTCCTGCAGCATCGGCAAAACAAAGCAATGCTGACCAGTTCTGCCTCTGTGTCATGCGCTGCTGCCCATCAGTTTTGGTGCTTATCTAGACTTGCCCCCTGCATTATCCTGGGAACTGCCATGGTCGGGAACTTGCCAGCACCTGACCTTGCTGCAGGCAGCCGAAACCCTATACACCTCAGCGACCAGCTCCCCAGCAGTGGCCTACTCCACGGGAGCCATGGCCAACTGCCATGCCAATGGCGCCTCAGTCTCCTTTGCATCACTAATGCCAGTCGCCAGCTCCCCATCTCCAGTGGCAACCACTGCCCCCGCAGCCACTACTAAGGCTACTACAGCCAGCCCAGCGACCACAGCCGCCAGCAAGCTGACCATCCCCAGCACCACCACAGCCCCCTCAAAGGTCACCAGCCGCCGCCTGCTGCAGACCGGCACAGGCACAGACGCTGCAGCTGTGCTGCCCTATGACTACTATGCAACCACCACAGCCAGCACTGCAGCCCCCGCAGGCATTGCAGCCTCCAGCACCTACATCACCAGCGACGACAGCTTCACCATTCAGGCCCTGAATGCCACCACAGCCACCACCGCTGCCCCAGCCACCACCAAGAAGGCCGCATCGGCTACCACGTCTGCCCCTGCCTCCACCACGGCTAGCACAGCCACCACTGTCACAACTGTCACCACCGGGGGGGGCACTACAGCCACAGGTGAAATCTGCTTCTTGCATGCACCACGAAATCTTGGTGGGACGTCCCACTGCCACACTTGAGGACTGCATCCTGAGCTACTTCACTTTTTATGGCATCAGCAGGTGCAAGGGAGCAGCTGGCATCGTGACAGAGGTGCTGCAGTTCCAGCTTGCTTGTTGTGGTTACCTCTGCCCATGTGCGTGCAAGAGGCAAGCTGGTGCCCAAACTCCAGCTCTGCAGTCCAACAGGCCGAGACTGGACACCAGCAGTCTCATCAGCTGGTGCACTTTGCAGGCAACACCAACTTGAACCAGTTCCCAGCATGTGGCGATGCGGTGTACCTGTACCCTTCCAGCACTGTGACAGATGACCTTTTGTGGGCCGCCAGCTGGATGTACGCGGCTACCACCACCAACAGCTACCTCACGGATGCTGTGGGCTTCTACCAGTCCTTCATGACCACCAACCAGGATGGTGCGGCATGTCTTCCTCTCACCCATGTGCATCTGGCAGTCATTCTCCATTGCCAGGAACATGCACAGGGGCATGCACAGGGGCATGCATTGCAGATGCACTGCATCTAATGAGCTCTTTGCACCCGTCTCCTCTCGAGTCTTGGGAGGCTTGTCGCCCATGAATGACTGGCAAGTGCCACTGTAGAGCACTGATTGTGGCAAGCTTCCTAAACTGGGATGGTGTGCCGCCTTCCCCAAATCGCATAGCTTTGTCAAGACAAGACAGCCCTTCTGGTGGCACAGAACAGAAAGGCCAGCCTGGCATCGACAAAGTGCAGAAAGGGTGTCCCTTCACATCGCTGCACCGTCGCCCCATGTCTCTGTGCTGCAGCCATGGGCGAGTACAACTTTGACTGGGACAACCTGTACTGGGGCGCCAACAGCCTGCTGGCCTCTATTGGGGCAGGGTCCACTTTTGTGGGCGAGGTCGAGCACTTCCTCAGCGTCTGGGCCTGCGGGGATGACCAGAATGTGATGTAAGCCGTGCAGATCTGCCTGTGCACCTGGATGTCTGCTCAGCTGGCCAGTTGCCTGCTGTGTAGGAAGCCACCGCTGCTGCAGTGAATGAACAAGCCCCATGCAGCAGCAGCCCAACTGAGATGTGAGGCCTGCACATTCACCCTGCTGCATGCCACCTGTGCTGTTCATCATGACTCCACCAAGCTTGTCTGGCCTGCAGACTTTGTGTGGGCCATCCCAGCAAACACATCCCCTGCAAGCTGTGGCATACTCGGCTTGAGAACTCGTCTGCAGCAGCACAAACTCTTCAACATGATCATGCAGCCTTCTGGCGTTGCACTGTGTGCAGGTACACGGCTGACAGCCGCGCCTACAACTTGCACTCCAGCACGCTGCCCAGCACTGCCAATGTGGCCTTCCTGGCCGCACTGCATGCCGCTGACATCAGGGCCAAGGGCCAGAGCAGCCAGGCGCGCTCCTACAACTGCTGGGCACAGTCCCAGGCGCAGTACATGCTGGGCAACCACCCAGGCGGCAGGTGGGTCCTGGGCCTGGTTTGCTGAGAGACACGCAATATATGGTGCCGGCAGCTGCAGTGCATATGTGCTGGGCAATAGGGTGACTGCCTGGCATCCCTGCAGCCTGCCTGGCCAAGCCTCCTGTCTCCTCTAGCTAACGCCTCCCTGCAGCGGCTCCCGGGGAACAGCAGATCCTGGTGCTCCAGATGCACGGTCTGACCTGTTCACGCCCTGTCCCTGCAGGAGCTACGTCATGGGCGATGGCATCAACCCTGGCACCCACTGTGCCAACGAGGCCGCCTCCTGCCCCGATGAGCCGGCCTCCTGCGGCCTGCCCCAGTACTTTGCAGCCTCCTCCAACCCGCAGCCTCTGAGGGTGAGCCTGGCGTAACAGGCAGCTCTGGGACAGCATGCACATGTGTGCCTCAGGCAGAGTCTCAGCGTCTCATGCTCACCACCCCCCTATGTCCACAAGCCCCGACATGCCTGGATGCATGCTCTGGATGTCAGCCACGCCATGCCAGAACCTCTGGCATGAAAGAGGATGTCATTGTGCCATACCATGCCACAGCTTGTGCAGGCATGGCATGGCATGCATCAAATGCTCCACAGGAATGTCCAGCATGCTGGGACTGGTTATCCCTCCAAGCTGCATCAAGCAATGCACAAACCTCAGCTGCACCTCAAGTGGCTCCAAGTGGGTAACACCATGTCTTGTGCCCTCCACAAGGGCAGACTGCTGAGCCAGTGCGTCAATCTATTGACAGTGCCGTCTTCTGCAGGGCTGCTTGGTCAGCGGACCCAGTGGCAGCTCAACCAGCGACTTGTACCAGGACTCCAGAAAGGTGTCTGACATGGATGTCGTGCTGGAGAACACTGCCGCCTGGCAGAGCTTGGCAGCAGGTGGGTCACGACAATTACTGCATCTAGTGCAAGCCCCGTGGCTATGCTGCAAGAGGGTGAGATGGGGGGGCAGGCTGTCGTGCGAGGCTCAGGGTCATGCTGCTGTTGGGGTACACGCGAAAACTGTGCTGCTGTGAAGCTATTCGTGTCAGGGCTGACTGCTCTTCTGCAATTGCCGCAGGGCTGTCTGCTGCATCGGGCACCTGGGAGCAGTGCATCCAGTCATTCAGGACGGCCTCTCCGCGGGACGCACTTTGCTCTCCGCTGCACGTGAACTTCTGATCAGGCAGTGGCGTGAGCCAGGAATGTTGTGGCTGATCAGAGCGCCATATGATCATGTCCATAGGGCAGCTGCCATGGCTGCTGACATGCAACGATAGCTTCTCAGTGACATTCTGCTGTATTTACAATGCTAAAACCGGCAATGTTAAGCCAGTGCTTTCACAATTGAGGGTGTAGATAGTGGGAAAAAGCAGGTGGAGCTACATAAGAAGCTCGACTGCAGCCTTCTTCAAAAGATTGCTGCGTCTTCCCTTCTTTGAAGTCTCGGTGTTGGCAATATGCAGTCCCGCAACATAAGGATCAACGTGCTGGCAGGCCACTTGACTGCCCCAAACGAAGGTACTACAGCTTTCGAGATGCAGGCAGCAGCCTATTCCTGGCATTCGATGTTGCATGCCTTGGAGGCCATGTACTGGTTCAACATAGATCATAAGCAGCCATCTGAGATGGGCTGTGCATACAGCTGAAACTGCCATGTCATCACCACCAACTGCTTGTCAAGGCTGTCTGCCAGCAATGCATTCCTTTCCAGCATGGCCTGGCATCAGCAGCCAGCTGGGCGCCCATTCCACATTCATACACATCTGGCCCCCTGAAGCCTGAGTGGTGCGTGTAGATGAGGAGCAGGTCATGCAGCGGCAGGACACCAAGGCCTCCACAAGCGCCAGCGACTACCCAACCTTCCCCCATGCTCAGACAATGGCAGCTTTCCCTGAGGCCCGCCACGATTGGCTTCAATGGGATGACCTCCTGTCTGAGCGTGAGAAGATCACCAAGTATAAAGTCCGCACCTTTGCGGTGAGCCCTGGTGCCCCACAGCGGCTCATCAAAGAGTCATGATCCACTATGCATGCTTGTGTGCTTGCTGCATGCCTGGTGCCGCCTGTCCTGTCTGAGGCTTGGCCACCAGGCAGCTGCCCCGCAAGCAGGCTGAATAAGGTGGCTCTGCTTGACTGCCGCAGGAGCGGGAGGTGGCCCCAGTCATTGCTGATTACTGGGAGCGCGCCGCCTTTCCTCACCAGCTGGTGCCCAAGCTGGCTAAGTTGGGCGTCGCAGGGGCAACCCTGGAGGGGTGGGTGCCTTTTGCCTTGTGTGCTCTGCAGTGCACCTGCACCCGAAGCAGGTGGGGCACTGCGCGAGCAGCCCCCAGCACATTCTGAAGCTGCACTGCTGTCACCTGCATCTGCTGTCACTTGTGGCTGGGACAGCCAGCGCTCTTGGCTGCCACGGCAGCAGGTTTGCTGTGGGCGCCTCCCCGCCACGCAGCACGTCCCTGCGGCAGGCACACGTAGTGCCTCCCAGGCAGTCGGCCGGCTCTGCATGGCTGCACACCCCTGCAGCCCCTGCCAGGCCCGCACTCACCGCCGCTGTTGGCCCCTCTGTGTGCAGGTATGGGTGCCCTGGCCACTCAGTGGTCGAGGCTGGCATGGTCTGCATTGAGCTGGCCCGGGTGGACGGCAGCATGTCCACCTTCCTCATGGTGCACAACAGCCTGCTCATGCTGACCATTGGCCTCCTGGGCTCTGAGCAGCAGAAGAAGGTCAGCTGCTTGGACTCCTGCATGGGTCGTTGTCCATTGCTCTTGATGTGTCCCAGCCTGCTCGTGCAGATGGCTGCCATCGGGCTGACAGCTGCAGAAGGGGGTGAGCCGTCATGCACAGCCTCTGCACCACTGTCTGGGCATGAAGCAGCCTGCTTCATGCTGAGCACTTCTACACGGGGTCTGAGCAGCAGAGGAGGCAAGGGAGGGCCACATTGAGTTCCTGGGGGGCTGCTCAGACCTGGGTCTGGTGGCTGCACCACCCCAGAATGTCCTGCTGGCCTGTGCAGCTGTGCAACCAGCTGCTGCAGTCCAGCAGGCTTTTAATGTTGCCTGCATGACCAGCAGGTGCTGGCAGTGGCTTTGAGTGTGTCAAAGTTGTGTCAGAAGCACGTTGCCACTGACAGCCTCTGCCTGCAGGAGCTGCTGCCAGACCTGGCTGCGCTGAAAACCGTGGGGGCCTGGGGTCTGACAGAGCCCAGCAACGGGAGCGACGCCTCTGCCCTGCAGACAACTGCCAAGCGGGTGTCAGGTGGCTGGGAGCTGAATGGGCTCAAGCGCTGGATTGGCAACGCCACCTTTGCAGGTGTGTGCATGGCATCAGCTGCCATCATCTGCACATCAAAGTGACGGCTGCCCATCAGGCTTGCTGATTGCAATTGCTTGACTGTGTGTCTGGAAGCGTGTCTGCAGACATATGGCCGCAGTGCATCAGCCAAAGGTGGCCGCCACGTCTGAACATGGATCCATGGCCTCTGTGAACGAGAGGCATTTTTTTGCAGGGCTGCTCCAGGAGGTTTGTCTAGTGCCGCTTGGCTTGCACCATTTCCTCTGCTCCATAAGAAAGGCCAGCACTGGCATGGCATTCATTGCATCTAGTGTTGTAAGAGCCGCAACCTTGTTGCAGGTGTGCTCGTCAGCTGGGCACACACTTACAAAATTCCTTGACTTGTCAGGTGCACCGCCATTGTCTATCATTGAAGCAGAACTGCTGCAACCCTGGCTGCAGATGTGGTGGTCATCTGGGCTAGAAATCTTGAGACCAAGCAGATCAATGCATTCATAGTGCGCAAAGGAAACCCAGGCTTCAAAACGGGCAAGATCGAGAACAAGATTGCGCTGCGGTGTGTGCAAAACGCTGACATCGAGATGGTAGGGTGTGTGGTGCCAGACAGTGCGCGGCTACCTGGCGTCAACAGCTTCCAGGTGGGCACGTATGGCATGGCAGTCCATAGCATCGGGAGGTGGGGTGTCAGACCACTTTGACCCAGTGCAGCCCTCCTGAGGGCTGCACTGTGGACCCCACAGGAAGCACAGGCCTGCATGCTGCAGCCAGCAAGGCTGCTGCCATCTGTGGCGCCATGCTGGAGGTAAGTTTGATCAAGAAGTAAGGGTCTGGTCTGCAGCCTGGATCCAATCCCATCAACCTGTGCCGGCCTGCAGCTCCAGCAGCTTATGGCAAGTAGCTGTGATTGGCTGGAATGTATCTGGCCCCTGTTGAATATGTCTGCATCAGCACATGGGTCCCCGGCAAATGCATCAGGCCCAGCGCAGGCTTCGCAATGTGTCAAAGCCTGGCCTGCTCCTGCCCTCTGCAGGACACCAACAAGGTGTTGGCCATCAGCCGCATCCTGGTGGCCTGGCAGCCGCTGGGCCTTGCCATGGGCGTTTACGACATGTGCAGCCGCTACCTCCAGGAGCGGGAGCAGTTTGGTGTCCCTCTGGCCTCCTTCCAGGCAAGTCCTCTGTGGCAAGCAATGGACAGATCTTCTGACCGCAACATTTTGACGTCTTCTTGGCATGCTTCCAGGCAAGCCTGTTAGTTTGGGTGTTGAGCAGGGACACCTCTTTCTTCACATGCCTCTGGCCGTCTTCCAGGCAGTCTGCTTGGCAGTGCTCATGCCTGCATCGCCATGCAATGCCAGGCGGTGGCTTGCGCACTGTGTAGAGCGTTGGGCAGGCTGCCTCATACCAAGCTGCTGCAAAGACAGGCTGATGCTCTATGGCAGTGGCACCATTCCTGTTCAGCAAGCAACAGCAGCAGGATTGGGGACCCCTTGTGGCCATGCTGCCCTGGTTGAGATCTGGGGCAGTGCTGTGGCTCAAGCCAAGCCCTGTGCTCCAGTGCATGAGCGACAGCACTCTGCTGCTGCACTACAGCGGTGAGGAGGGTGCACATTGGCTCCAACCTACTTGCTCCTGACATCCAGAGTCTGGTGCTGCAGCTGGGCCAGGAGCGCTTAGCCCGGATGCTGGGCAACATCAACGCCATGTTCCTCATGGTGTACCGCCTGAGCCGCCTGCACGAGCAGGGCAAGATGAGCCATGCGCAGGCATCAATGGTGAAGGCGTGGACCACGTTGCGAGGTGAGAGGCCTGGGGCTGCTGTGGCACAGCGTGCTGGGCAAGCCCAAGGGCGCTCTTTGCTGCGAGGCGGCAGTAGCACTTGCCTTCTTCCCTGGAGTGATCTGCGCCCAGGCTGATATTGCAGGCGAGCCCATTCTGTAGGGTGCATTGCTGCAGGGCGGGAGGTGATGTCCCTGGGCCGGGAGCTCTTGGGTGGAAACGGTATCGTTTCAGACTTTCTGGTGAGTGCCCTGGGGGAAGCATGCCTCCCTGCCCCAAGCTCTTATGAGGGGAGCACAGCCCAAGCGCTGCCGTCTAGCGTACATGGTCAACGGTCGTTCCACTTGCAGATGTGCATGCTGCCCCGTCCAGATGCCCAGATCAGCTTGCTGCACTGCAGGTGGCCAAGTCGTTCTGTGATGCGGAGGCTTATTACACCTATGAGGGCACATATGACGTCAACGTGTTGGTGACAGGCAGGGAAGCAACCGGCATTGCTGCCATCAAAGCCCCAGCAAGGCGGAAGCAGCCAAAGTCTGCAGAGGTGCAGGCATGACGCTCTATCTTGCAGGTTGATGTACTGTCCAACAGCCCTCAGAATGCATGCTGTGATCCTGATGCTACTGGCACGTGAACCCTGTCCTCATCTGAAAGTTAGCAATGCACGCTTTATCAATTCACAATAAGCGTTTGTACTTGATGTAGCCCAGCAGGGCATAGAAGGCACCAATGCAGGCCACAAGGCACATGCCGTTCAGCAGCCAGAAACCAGAGACCTTTTGCGTCAAAAAGTCTGGGATGATCAAGTTTTCTCCTAGGATTCCTGCAAGGCAGCAGCATGCTCAACACACACAGCGAGCGCTTCAGCACGGCATGCTGCAGACTCACCTGCAACGAGGCCAAAACAAGCAATAGCAAATGTTGCTGCAGTGATCAAAATTTCCAATTTTATGAGTCGATTTCGGGCGCTATCAAGCTCAATGTTGATATATTCCTCAGTGTCCTGGATGTAGTCAGCTGCAGGCAACACCAATGAGGCATTGAGAAGGAGACTGGGGGGGGGGGGGGGGGCAGCTTCAGTATGCAGATATGCTTCTGCAGACAGTTCAAGCCTGCACTGAGTGGCAGCTTTGCCTGGTAGTCGAAGGCAGCCTTACCAATGGAAACAAGACGGTCATATGTGCTATCAATCTGGATAAAATAGGACTCCAACAAATTCTCGACTGCCTCAGCTGCCTCTTCACTGCCATCACTCTCAATGACCTGCTGGCCTGCACAGGCAAGCATGTCGGGCTCAGGTCGTGTCAAAACCCAGGAATGGTGCATCCTGCACTGCAAGGCGTCAGAAAGAGCCTGCATTCTAGAAGCCTAAGGGGCGCCTGATCAGCACCATCTTTGCCACCTGCTGCAAGCAGGAGGCAGAGCCCCTGCAGGGCTGCCCAAGTCACAGACATGCCACATCACAGCGGTGCAGGCCAGCTGCAGCCGGAAACGGCAGCATCAATTGCATGCCAGCTCCACAGCTGAACACCTGCATCAGCATCCAATCAGCCATGCGGGCCGGCAGCGCCTGCGCCATGCTCACCAGGCAGGTCCTGTGAGGCTGTGGAGTCGGCTGGAGCCAAGTCCAGCTGGGGACTGCCCCCCTGGACGCTGTGGCGGTGCCCAAAGCTTCTGCGCAGGCTGCTGTGCATCATGCTGCCGTGCTGGGGAATGCTCATGGCTGGGGTCATCATGTTGCCTGCAGGTCAGGCCCCAGAGTGTGCCATCAGGGGGTCAGCACAAGCGGAGGAGCAGCGCGCGCCTGAGAGATTGCTGCAGGTCGATGACGCTTACAGCGGCACCGCGCTGAGCTTGGCCCTCGGCACGTCTCATCCTGCAGCCTGCTCGCCAGCAATGGGACATGTCAACAGCCACAAACAGATTCTGCCCTGCCTCAGCACTGGTCAGCAGCTCAGGCACCTCCCACCAGGACCCATACAGGAGGCCCACGATCACCCCTGACACCCGTCTGGTGGGCGGCCTGCTCCAGCCCCCGCTTCCTGATCTGACACTCCTGGTGGCCATGCATGCGCCACACGCAGGCAGCCCACCATTGTTCCCAGGCTGCCCCAAGTGGGTGGCAGTCCAGCCCAGATGCAGGCTTGAGGGCAACAGAGAAGAGCAGACTGGGGTGCAGTGCGCACCCCCCGCCCCCGACTGGTTGGCGGCCTGCTCCAGCTCCCGCTTCCGTGTCAGACACATCTTGACCATGTCGTCGTCGTCCTCCAGGAACCGCTGCAGCTCCTCGCGCACGGCGGTCACCCGCGAGAACAGGCGCTGGTGCCGAGTCTTGACCTTGCGCACCCGCTCGAGATTGCCCGTCGCGGTCTGCAGAGCGCGGGCAGGGCTTCAAAGGCTTTCCTGTCGCTGGCTCGTGCAGGGATGGAGCCTGGGGCGGTGGCTCTCATCAAATTCACGAGGCGTCCAGCGCGGGGCCTCCATGATGGCAGGTTGTTGCTGCGCATGCCACAGAGCCTTCCAGAGGGCACACAGGCTGCTCAAGAGCCAGGCCGTCCCCCCACTCCACAGGAAGGACTAGCAGAGCGCACTGAAGAAATGCGGCTCTCTGACCACTTTCCTGAGGGAGTGCACTGTGGGGTGAGTCAGCTTATCTGCCCATCAAGTTCATATTCACGTCCAAGAGACCTCATGAGAGGGTTCTGCTTCCAACACACAGGCCACAGGTGCGCCAGGCTTCCAGCCAGCACCACAGGGAGAGGACAGTGCACTCCTGCAGCTCTCACCGACTTCATGAGGGCGTCCAGTGCCGGGTGGGCCACTGCCTCCAGCTCCTTGCCCAGCTGGGACACCAGAGCGCACACGTCCCCCAGGGCCACCTCAAGGACTTGCAGCTCAAAGGGCAGGGGTGGGACCTCGTGGCGCAGCGCATCTGCAGGCAACACCACATCAGGCTCATCTGCGAGGCAGCGCTGTTTGCACTGCTGTGATCGGGAACCCTTCAAATGGCAGTAAGGAGACCATTACGCGCAGCTCCTCTGCAGGCATCCGAATAGAGGCTGAGCTGTCAGGGCAGGAGTGTTTGTGGGGCTGAGCTTGCTCCTCTTCCGTTTGCTGCGCCAAGGTCAGGCGCACTGCTCCCAAAGTTGGAGAGGGCCGTGACAGCTGCGGCCTGGCCCCGGCTGAGTGTGCGAGCTGTGCTGAGCATTGACAGGCGTGTCACCCCGAGCACCAATGCAGCTGCTGGCCAGCACCCGGTGGTGCTGAGGGTGTCATGTTTACAGCTGGTGCTGGCACAGCTGCCGCTGCTTGGCGGCCACATGCGCTGTCCTATCGTGCAGATCTGACGAGTGAAAGTGTCACAGCCGAGATGTGCATCTGCCAGAGCATGCATGTGCTTCTGCTGAAGCTGCACCGCTGAGCAACAGAGGCAGCATAAGCTCTCCCTGCTGCCTTTGACAAGAGAGCAGAACAGCCCGCTGTTAAGCAGCACATAGTCATGGAAGAATTGAGGGACACAGCCAGCAGACTGCTCTGCACCACGTGGCCTGCTGGTGTACACACCTGAGGATGCATCATCCCCATCAGTGTCCACTGCAGCCTCAGCTGCTGCTCTGTGCTCAGCCTCATGGGCTGCCTCAATGACGCTTTCTTCCAGCAAGGAGTTGAACCTGCAGGCACAGGGTGAGAGAGTCTTGAGACAGGGGGCTGCAGATGTTGCTGCAGGCTGCCTGTCCCAGCAGTGGGCAGGCACGCATCCACAAGGCTGAAGGCTCACAACCTCAGCATGGAGTGAGCACAGCCAATGGACACCCTCAAAGAGCATGGCAGCTGGCACCAGAGAACTGAGCTGTCCAGCTGCAGCCACTGCCATGGCACGTCAGGCTGTGCCACAGGGCCAGGCAGAATAGCAGCGGTCTGCTGGATCGGTCCAGCTGCCCAACCCCTGAGTGCCCCACTGTTTGGTTGTGTTGCAGTCAGGCCCCACCACAACACCACAGCAGGCGGCCGGGCTGGAGGCAGAGGAGCCGCGCATGGTGGAATGCAGATCTGCAGAGGCCATGTGCAGCTGGTATGTCCCACGCCTTTTGTGCTCAACAAAGCTTGCTGCGGGGCCCTCAACTGGCGTGTGCTTAGCCCATTTTGTGTGATGGTCACATGCATCGCCAAGGTGCAGGCAAGGCGCTGCCTCCTGGCCCAGCCCACCTGTTGCTTTGGAGCTTATTGCAGATCCGACCCTGTGTCCCCACCCCGTCAGCCAACCAGTGAGGCCGCACCTGGCATTGCCGAGAGTACTCGCAAAAGCTGCCCCTGCGGAACACCCCTGCCATTGCCGAGGTGCAGAAGAAAAGATTTGTTTGTGCCCTGGTCCACTTGCTCAGGGCTACCCAGTGCCCAGTCCTTGCCCATGCAGCCTGCCTGCCAGGCGACTGCTGAGTGAGACCTTGCCTGATATTGACAGGGTTGTGCTCGGCCCCAGCCCCTATGCTCTACCTCAGCTGGCGCCAAGGTTCTCAGAAAGAGCGCTGCTGGTTCACAGCCTGATGCACACGGTGTTGGTGCACCCCCTGCTCAGCTGGCCTGCCTGTCCACCAGCCTATCTAACAAGCAGCTGCTAGCAGCCCACCTGGCATTGATAGGGTTGTGCTCAAACCCGTCCCTGGGAATGATCACAACCGTTGCCGAGATGATGAGGCGTACATGCTCAATGGAGAACACGATGGCGTTGTCCCGCACCAGGATCTTGCCAGTCTCAGACGTGAGCAGCACTGGGTCCAGGAGGCGCATGTCGCGGATGGGGATCCCCAGCTTGAACTTCTGCAGGCACAACAGGAGGGGCGGGCGTCAGGCCGTTCTTAGAGGCAGGTGGTGCAGGTGCATGCTGTTCCTGGGAAGACCCAGCTGGACTTCTGCAGGGACAGAGGGCAGGGCGCAGGCCAACCTGGGGCCAGCACAGGCCAGACACATCCCGGCAGCAGCAGGTTGGACTGCGGCTGCCCACCCCCCCTGCCAAAGCAGATGTCACAGCAGCTGTCACCCACCGGGCCACCACGGTGCCTGCTCTGGGCTGGCAGGAGCACCTGCACAGCTCGCAGGCCTGAGGGCCTGTGCCCCACAACCCAGCCAGGCACTCACAGGCGCTGCCACCCACCGATATGATGTTGCGCTTGTCTGCATGCAGGATGGACTTGTGCCCCTCCTCATCTATGATGAACCAGGTCGACTTCCTGCAGGGGCCATGCGGCTGAGTGAGCAAGGACACTGGGACACAGTCACCAATGGAGGGGGGGAGGACATAAGGGGCGGCTGGGCGGGGCTGAGACTCAGTGGCGACACCCCCCGGAAGACTCCCTGCTGACAGCGGGCCACCAGCAGGTTGGGCTGCCTGCCTCAGCAGCAGGAGTGCTGGAGCGCAAGCTGGCAGCTGGATGCTGACAGCACTGTGCAGCCTGGCAGCTCAGGAAGGAGGCCACGTCACCCATACTCCTTGCCGACATGTCAGGGCAAGGCCAATATTCACACAGTCTGCCGCACAGCCACACCTACACCAGGCAGGAGCCTGGGTTCGTCCCGCAGGAGGCTGGCAATGTGCTCTTCAGCAAGGAGTCGCAAGGTGCCAGGGCACGGCTGCCGCTGACACACTGTGCCCTGTGCCCAGCCGGCGAGGCGGCATTGGTCATCCTGTGTGTGCTGGATGTGGCTGGAGTCCAGAAGTCAGGTGTTGGGAGGGCAGTTGCGGCGTCCCAAGCCGGTCCTCTGTTCCTCCTGATCGGGGAGAGACGTGATGCGAGGCCGGCGCCTGCCCACTGTGCAGCACAGCCACTCCCAAGCAGGCGCCTGCCCAGAGCCGAGCGCAGGGCGGCTCACCGTGCTCTGCTTTCCCGCTGCACGCGGGAGTGCGCCCTGTGGGTGCGCGGGGATGGCCGGTGCAGCGGCAGGCCGCCCTGCTGCAGCTGCTGGTACTGCGTGGAGGCAAAGTTGCGGGTGGGCAGGGTGGAGGCTGCAGGGGCCTCCTCGTCACGGTCCCGGGCCTCTTCCAGACTGCTGTTCTGGGGAGACTCATGCTGCTCCCTACCCCACTGCCACCGCCTGCAGGCACCACAGATGAGGTGGCGTGCCTGGGGGATGGCTGTGCTTCACCAGGCCCAGAAGCGCTGCACTGACAGCAGTGACACCCCTTCAGCGAGGGGCCTGATTCAAATGGTGGTCTCAGGGCAGCCGGTTTCGGCGTCAGCTGCACATCACACTCAAGGTGGTGCAACAAGATGCCTGGTCAACTCGCGGAGCCCCAGAGGCATGGTGCTTGTGCCAGTGCCAGGCTGCTCACCTGCTGCTCTCGGCTGAGCTGGCATAGCTTGGGTGACCCATCTGCGGCAGGCGCTGATACTGGAAGTCCACCTCCGCACTGTACTCTGCGTCCATCCCTGGCTGAGGTCCAATGAGCAGTGTGGTCGGGGCCACGATCAACACGCTGCCCAACTAGCTCTGCTTTTTGAACCCCACATCTCAGAATGCCGCCAATTCCCTGGCCTCCTGCACCAAAAGAGAGCACATGTCAGACCACACTGCAGTCTGCAAAACCATTTCTATACACAGGGCTGGCAGACTGGGCGTGACCAACCTGGGCCTCTGAGGACCAGATGTCAGATCGGTGCTTCAGACGCAGGGCAAGCACCTGCAGAGTGCTGTTCTGGTGTTGATGTGTCACACAGCCAGCGCAGCTTGGGCCGATGCACACACCGAGCCTGGTGGTTCAATGAGTGGTTACGCGCCCAGGCAGCCTTCTCCACTGCTTTGGGAAGTAGACCTTCAAGATTGGTACAGCAGTGCTCCCGGGAGGCCGACAGCTGAAAACAATCTTTGACCTTTGTGAGGTCAAAGGAGAATTGTACATGAGCGCCGTCTTGAGGCAGGCTGTGGAGCTGGCCGGCCCAGCAATCTGGCTGTATTGGTCACTGGCGACAGGTGCTGCCACATTTGCCCTCCTCCCCGTCAGGACAGCCTCAAGCTTCAGGTGGGGTGATGTCCAAGTCCTCTCCCCCAGGACGGTAGTCGATGTTTGAATCTGCCGCTGTCAGTTCCTGCATTCCCTGTGGCATACTGTGCCCTGCCTGTCAGGCTGCACTGCAGCTTGGCTGACCGCCCACCAGTCCCTGCAGGCATGCAGTGCTGCTATCCGCATGCCGTGGCAAGCTGTGGGAGGGCAGGCCCGCCGCAAAGCTGGGACCGCTCACAGCAGTCTCAGTGCCACAGAGCTGGTTCGGGCACTTCTATCTGATTGGAGTTGTTGTCAACCTTGGACTGATCGTGCTGCAGCTGGTGGCAACTAAAAGGGGCCTCTGCTTAGAGGTGAGCTACTGTGCGTCACCCCTGCTGTGCACCTGTCTTGAAGTGAGCAATATCTTGGCTGGTCCCACATCTCCTGCACTGGCCAGCATGACATTGCTCCATGCGAACCTGCAGGCTGCTACATTTGTGGGAAGCCTGCTGCTGTCAATACATCTTGGCCGCCGCCTGGCAGAGACTGAGGGCCTGATGCGCTACCCCCCGGGGTCCAAAATGCATCTTTTTGCTTACCTGTTTGGCCTCAGGTGAGTCACAGCAGTGCTGAACCGATGCTGGCTGAGCTCATGGCAGGCATTGCGCTGCAGTGTCGTCTGCATGCAACCATCACTTGATGCATGCTTCTGGGCTGCAGCTACTACATTGTGCTGCCCTGCACAGTGGCACTGGCCAACCTCCGGCGCTGCTATGAGTGGCATCAGGAACGACAGCTTTGGTCACCCGCACGCTTCGACAGAGGGTGTGCTGGCCCTGGCACCATGAGCCTGCTTCAATTGGTGGTGAGCAGGGGATCCCCTGGTTTGGCTGGTTATGGGTTGCTCTGCCTTGCCCAGGGCGCTGGGGGCTGACCTTGATGCAATGCAGGGCATTGCAGTCTTTCTTACCAGCAACGTACTGCAGCTGTGGAGCCACTCCCTGCTGGCTCGTCTCGCAGCCAGCTCAGGCAATCACAAGGGAGGGACAGATGTCTACCAGGTGCCGAGAGGTGTGCAGGGCTTCAGCTGACAGCTTTATGCCCCCCCTCCAGCCACTGCTTGTGTGGGCCTCATGACTGAAGCAGCCCCTTGTGTCCTGTAGGCGGCCCCTTTGAGCTTGTGTCCTGTCCTCATTACCTTGCTGAGATCCTGATATACCTGGGTCTAGCACTTCTTTGTGGGCAGACACAGCCATTGACATATATGGCGCTGCTCTGGGTGGTGAGCCTCAAGACAAGCAGGCTGCAATGCTGCATTAACCCAGATACATGGCTTATTTCATTCTTTTCAGCAGTCTGAGCTGGTGGTGCAGGTCAGCAACCTATTACTGGCAGCAGGACCAACACATGCATGGTACAAAAAGAAATTTGAGAACTACCCCAAGCATCGCAAGGCTCTCATACCTTATGTATACTGAAGATGGCTGTTCATGCATATATCAGTCCTCAGGCCTGGTCTGCCGGAGGGTGAAACGAATCAGCAGTGAACTGTCTCTGTCCATCAAGGCATTGGCTGCTGCCAGGCTGGCTTGCAAGGGTCCTCGTCTGGTCTGTAGGCTGTGGCAACATTGTCACCAGCCAGCAGTGCCTCCTGACGCCGTTTAATCTTCTCAGCATTCAGCCTGCACCGCAGTTTGAGTGCATGCTGATGCAGCACTGCAGTGTAGGCCAGCCCACAGCTGGTTCTGTCTGTGCCCACCTCAATGCTGCTGTAAGATTGTCCTTCGCAAGGCGGGAATCAGCAACAAGAAGGGGCATCTGTGCTGCGGCGGCCGCATCAGCCCAGCCTGCTCCTGCAGACAACGCCAGCGGCCATCGAACAACACAAGCTTGTGTGCCAGCTGCGTGCGAGACCCTGCTGATCACCACCGCTTTGCTCCGCTGACTCAAACTGGGTAAGGGCCGCCTCCAGCTCCTGCTTGGCAAAGGTCTGATACCGCATCAAGTAGGCTTCTGATGTCTCTCGTCTGTGAGGCTCGCACTCCAGGAAGGCCTGCATGCATGTCAGCAGCTGAGAGGCTGGTGAGTCTGGTTTCCCCACAACAGCTTGAGCATTCACCTGGTGAGCAGACTCCCTGAGGTAGTCAACATGTTCCAATGCAGCTTCCATAGCAGCCTTCGCCTCTGCCAGAGCAGCAGGCAGCTGCCTCGGCTTCTGTGCCTCAGCATGCCCACTTGAAGTGAACACCCTGATGGGCAGCAGGAGCCCTCTACATCTTCCCAACATGCTTTCAGTATAATGTAATTTCTATTATATCTTTTTCTAGTATATCCCTTTTTTGGAAATAGGGGCTTTGACCAGGGTTTTTCTCTGGTCAATTACGGAGATAGCTGCGCATGCAAAGCATATCACCAACACTAGACACGGGTAACCCACGCCAGTACACAACAGAAGCTGCCCAGCCTGGCCACACATTGCACGAATCCGTCGCCTCGTCCTTGCTAGATCTGTCAGAGGAGCAACTTGCACGGGTAGGTGGCCCTTGTGCCAGCAGCAGTTGCTGGACAGTGAGCGCCTGACCAGCAGCAGCTTCATGTGGCTGCAGATCCTTGGAGCAACAGGATCACCCAGGACAGTTGCCAGAGCTTCATGCGTCTGCCGGCAGCTCAGGGCTGCTGCAGATGCTGCCTTCATGTAAGCTCTGTGATTGCAGAGGCAGCGAACCTGTTTGGCCTGTAGGGCTGCAGATGCCCCCTTCAGGCTGAGGCCTGCATTCGAAACTGCTCCTGCTCCTCGCCACAGCAGCATGAGCCTGCTCTGCTGCACCACAGGTACCTCTGCGAGTCCACTGGCCGCTGCAAGCCAGCAGAGGTCGGCCAGAGCCGCGGCGGTGCCGCTGCCACAACGCAGGGGGCCACAGTCTCCTGGCAGCGAAGGTTTTTCGAGAACACCTTTGCGCTGCACTTTGACGGCGAGCGAGACTTCGTCAAGCTTCCGCCGACGCTGCTGAGCAAGGCCATCAGCGGCCATGGATCTGCGCTGGACATCTTGTTTCTTGCGAACCGCGTCGAGCCTGCTGGACAGGGAACGCCTGCCGGCGGTGGGGTGCTGCTGGGAATGCAGGCAGGTCGCGCACCCACCAAGCAGTGCTGTGGCAGATGCTCTCAGTATGCAAGTATGCTCTGCCTCCACATGTCAGGGGCTGCATGCCTCCAGTGGCCACACTCCTGCCCTGCACTGACCAGAGGCTGATCAATGCTTGTGACAGGACAGGGAGTTTGGGCGAGCCAGGAGAGCTGCTCGGCTGCGGGCAATGCCCATCCTGTGTCTGGGCCGGGATGGCAGTCTATGCGCGCACACACCTGACCTGAAGCTGCTGAGGTCCTCTGGACGCTTTGATGATGGGCAGTGGCACCGCGTCTGCTTGAACATCTGTCGGGTAAGTGCATTTGTGACTACTGCTGCCTTGCAAAGCTGCCAGCCTGCAATCCCCTGCTGCTTGCTGATGCCTACAATAGCACCAGCACATGCATGGCACTCGGGCTGCAGACTGCCTCACGAGGGGTACAGATGTGCAGAAGCATAGAACATGCAAGCCTCTGACTGGGACAACTGTGCCCAGATACTGCAGCAGCTGACTTTTGCTGCAGTATGAAGATCATGAGTACTTGGACACCTGGGAAGTCACGCTTTGGGTGGACGGAGATTTCATGGGCAGGCACATCAGCTATGGTTGGCAAGATTGGGGGCGTGATGCATGCCTCACTCTCGGCTCAGGCGTGGATGACCACCTGGCGACGGGGCACTGCCACCCACAGGCAAGAACCATTTCCGGGCATGTTGCCAGGCAACACCAGCTGTCATGCGCCGTACTGCATCTGCTGGCTTGACCTCTCACTCGCCGAAGGCGCCCTCGTGCCTGCAGTTCAAGTGCCACTCCCTGCACGGCTGCATCGCGGAGCTGCGCGTGTGGTCGCGTGGCCTGGACAGCAATGAGGCAAGCTTCATGTTTGCACACCACACACCAGCTGTGCTGCTGCCGACTCCTTGTGGCCCGCCTTGACTCGTCCAGCTGGGATGTGCAGCACGTCATGAGGTCCATCCTACAGCTGCCTGCAGATGTCCAGCATTGCTCTTTCCTGATGCAGATCCAGGCCAATAGGTGGCAGCGCGTGACAAGCCACATGACCCCGGGGCTACATGCATGCTACTCCTTTACAGAGGGCAGTGGCAAGACCCTGCATAGCCATGTAGGGAGGGGCCTCACTGCTGAGCTGGGATGTGTGCAGCCTTCCCACTATTTCAGCAGGGGCTCCCAGGCAGCGCCCACGAGCTTGTCCTGGCTGACCATGGACAACCATTCGGGGCCCACATGGCAGCTTAGCACAGCCTCAGTGACTGGCGTTCTCAAGGTGGACGAATTCACTTGCTGGCCACCAGATGCTTTACCTTGATGACTTTCAGGGTCCATTTTATCTGTCTGTACTAATTAAGAGTGTGCCATCTCAAAATCCCAATGCCATCAGCCCAGCAAACCCTTGTACAATGTCTGCTGCTGGCGCACTTTCGCCAAAGTGTGGTGAAGACAAGAGACAGACCAACACATTGCCTGCTCCTTCTCATTTTGTTGTAAACAGCAATAGTTGTAAGGCAGAACACTGATATCAGGAAAGCGGTTGCAATGAAATCACAGGGCCTGACAGGCGCTCCGAGCAGTCTGAGTTCAGGCACCATTCTCGGCAGGCCCAGGCTTATGGCAATGTGGCAATACTCCAATCATCACATGAAAAAAGCATGAAAGATGCTGAACCAGCTGCCACAGATATGCCAATGACTGTGGGCAAGCTGGCCAGAAATCAAAACAACCCTGCTGTCATCTGAGCGCTTGGGCTTGAACTTCTGACAAGGGGCACTGAACTGACGCTGAAGCGGAATCAAAGCGCGGACGTCTCACAAAGGCGTGCGCTGTTCTGCAAGGGGCTCATGTTTGGTAGAGCACTTGAGCACATTATGTGGCAGATCAGGCTATCCAATCCTGCAGCTGCTCCACACTGCTGCTGACAAATCTGGCTGCTCAGGGGTGCACCTGCTCTGAGGCGGGGACAGCAGCTACTGAGACCACACGAAATTTACTTTTTCTTGCTGTTCTTCATCCACCTCACCCCTGCAGCAGGCAGCCAGAGACGTCAGTGCCCTCTCACTGAGTCCACAAGCAGGGAAGGGGTGTATCACAAGAGACTCTGGGACTGAGCAGGCAGGGCAGGCTGCAGGCGGCCACCCACAGGGCAAGCGCTGATGGCAAGCACAAACAGATCATGTGCTGCTCGGGGCACAATCAAAGCAGTGCACAGGGAACCTGTCAACCCCTGACTCTGCAACCGGGGGCAGAGGCAGCCTTGCATGAGCTCACCGCAGGCATTGCACAGTGTCTTGGCACCTTGGGGCCCGGCACGCCACACAGGGGTAGCCTGCAGGGGAAGCAGTCAGTCAGCTGGCGCCCCAGCGTGCTCTGATGAGGCAGCCTCCCTTCAGCATGCGCATGCCAAGCATTACAGACATCAAGTTGGAGTGCTCCACAGGCAACCAAGCTCCCCAGTCACTCTGCTCCTGCACAGCCATGCACCATGTGCGGGCTCGCATGGGGTTGCACAGCAGGCATAGCTGCCACCCTGCCAGCCCTGCAAATGCGCAGCCATGCGGGAGGGGCAAGAGCTCAATGTGGTGCCACACTGCAGGCAGGACTGGTGCCTGGGCAGCACGGACGTGCCAAGGGCCACCACAGGCAGGGCATGGGCTCACCGCGGTGCCGCACTGCAGGCAGGACTGCCCTGGCAGGGTGGGTGCGTACTGGCGGGGGGCGTGGCCCCGCGGCTTGCGCGGGGGTGGGGGGAAGGCCACGCTGCTGCTGCGGGCTTCTGCTGCGGACCGGTAGCGGCTGGGCTTGGACACGCGGGCTCGGGGGCGCAGGGAGGCATTGCCTGCAGCGCAGGCAGGCATCTCACTAGGCAGGAAGACTTGGCCTGCAGGGGGCACACAGACAGGCCCAGAACAGTTTTACTCTCTGGGACAGCGGGGAAGGCACAGGGGAGCAGAGAGTCGGTGCCCAGGGGCCAGCCAGCCATACCGCTCTTGTTGTGCCTCACGGCAGCCCAGCAATGACTCAGACAATGTGTTGCAGCCCCTTTGCAATCAATGGGCGGGCCACAACACCTGTATGCAGGGCAAACCCATCTGCGGCATGCAACCCGGGGCCAGGCAACTGATCTCCTGGTGTCCAGGCAAGCAGTGCGGGCCTGCAGAAACCTTGGTGTCCTTGTGTCCCGCTTTGCCTATCGATGAAGGTTGTTGTCAACCTGACACAAATCGCTGGACATGTTTTTCTCCTCCTGTTACCACAGCCAGTTGCCATCCCAGCCCTGACATGGCCCAATCGAGACTTTGAAGCACAGTGCCCAGACCTTCGAGCCTGAAGGAGGCCAGTGCTGCAATGAACACTCTCATCCAAGGCCCAAGCCCAATATGTAAAGTGGTGAGCCAACTGCTGTCTGGAGTGCTGGAGCAAGGGATCAAAGGCCCAGAGCAGACAGGTCAGGGCAGCAGCCCTCCATTGGGCAGACACATTCGGGTACCATGGAGGCGTCGTGTCTTGCGTGTTTGGGTCATGACCACACAAGGCATGTGTTTCACATGATCAGTCAGACTGGCACCATGCGCTCACCCGACACGGTGGTTGGCAGCTGCCCTAACAGCTGTGAATGCCATTCACAGATGCCAAAGACCAGACCAGCCAATACATCAGGCACATGATGCCTGGCGGCTGGCGCAGCCCACAACACAGCTGAGCTCACCAGAAGCGAGTTCTTCTTCTTGAGGCAGCTTGACCTGATGAGCAGGGCAGTGTCAAAGGACAAGGACCACACCCCAGACCCCAGCTTGCCACAAGGTGATGAAGTTTCATGCATCGGCAGCTGCCGGCAGCACCTAGAGTCACCCCCAGAGCCCAAGGGCCACACATGAGACCTAGCTTGCAAGCAGCGGCTACAATGCTGGGATTCAGAAAACACCATGCCCGTTGAGGGTGCAAGTAGAGGCATGGGCTTACCAGAGGCAGGTGCGGGGCTTGCGCGTGCACATACGCGAGGGCGTGCTCGAGCGCGTGGCCTCGGCGAGGGGATCTCCACCTCCATGTCGCTGTCATCCTCTGAAGCCTCAGCCTGGGAGTCGATGTAGTCAGTCTCCTCGGGGGAGAACTCTAGAGCAGGGCGGCTGGGCAGCGGCGCAGGTCTGCAGCGACAGAGGCCATGCTTGCGAGTTGATGAGGCACCAGGTGGCGCTGGGGCAGCCACCAGCTGCATGGCGGTGTGGGCCAGTGCTAAGGAAGTCAAAGCTGCAGCAGCAGCAGAGGCAGGTGCAGTCACAGTGCAGGGTACAAGCAGGTTCCATGAGGGTGCAACTAGAAGTGGGTGCTGGTGTGACATGGGCAGGCCCGGCATTGAGGTAGGATAGGGCCTGGGCAGCCCCTGTTGTGGAAGGGAGGGTCAAGCTGCTGCAGACGGCTTGCCGCATCGTCAATCCATTCATTGTTCCCCGAGCGACAGGCTGGTGCTGCTCCTGTCATGCTGCCGTCTCACCTCTCCTCCTGGGTCAGTGTCTGGGCACTGTTGCGCGAGCCGGCGGACTGGTCCCCAGTGGGCTGCTTCAGGCTGGGTGCCAGCAGGCCGGGCAGCAGGGCGCCAGGCGTGGCCAGCGCACCCGTCAGCTGCTTCAGAATGGCGTCCGCGTCTTGCAGCACCTCCTCAGAGTCCAGGAGCAGAGCGGTGGGGCCGGCGCGGAAGGGGCTGCAGAACTCACTGTAGGGGTGCTCAGTGGGCACCGCTGACTCTGCGAGGCAGCACACAGAGTCAGGATGGATGGGATGCATGGGGGCACAGGGCAACCACTGAACCACCTGCAGATGGGCACTGACTCTGCGGGGTCAGAGCGGCATGGTTGAGGGCTGGCCTGATGCAGGTCTCAGCATGAGATGGCTGCTGTGCAGGGCATGTGACAACATCTCAGATGGCATTGGCTGGTGCAAGGGCAGCACAGCCCAGCTTGACGACAGGCAGATGTGCGCGGCAGCAGGCAGCTGTATGTGAGGCCGTGAGTACAGGGCTTGATGGAGATGGGCAAGACCTGTACACCCCTCACTGCTTTAGGCCATGCCCCTAGGTCAGGCACAGGCCCAAGCTGTGCAGGGACCAGGTTCACATGCACCGCAGGTAGCAGCCAATCCAGCTGGGCTTCTCGCCAGTCGGCCCAGCTGCTGCACGCATGCTGCTGCCGCTCGCTTCAGACCTCGCCAAGCAGGGTCAGGACTGTAGCAGCTTTTGCGTACTGCGTGGAACAAGCACCACATGCAACCCACCTGCACTGTCGGTCTGGTACAGGGGCGTCGACATGGGCAGCAGGGGCACGTCAGGTGTCCCTGGAGTGGCCATGCTGGCAGGCGCCACCTCTGGCAGCCCAGGGGGGTCGCTCAGAGTCTCGCTGTCGCCCACTGCAGCAGGAGCCGGGCTCATCGGAGAACTGGTGCTGACAGGCGGGCACACTTCAGGTGGCAAGCCCACGTGATTCAAAACCCTGCCTGGGGTCATACTGCAGCCAGGCCCACATGAGAGCTGCCTCCGCCACAGCGCAGGCACGCTGCCGTGCTTGAAAGGTGAGGCGTTCAGGCCAATCTAGCGGCACATGACCAGCTGGGAGGGGTGGCCACCACCCACCTGGGGCCAGGCTGCAGCCTGCACAAAAACGTGCGAGGGCAGCTGCAGCACACCCTTGACAGCTGCTGCTGCAGAGAACCGCTGGCCTCCCCAGGGATGTGCCATCGGTTGCGGCCCCTGAGAGCCAGTCCCACCCGGACAGCTGCAGCATGCCTTCTTCAACAGGCCCACATGCTCTCCCTTGCTCAGGACATCTGACCCTTCAGCGCAGCTGCAGGACACACCTGCAGGCAGCTCCTCTGGGTGCATCCCAGCTGCCAGCAGCTGCTCATGGCTGTATGCCCTCAGCCCTGGCACAGCCGCCGTGTGGTTGCACAGCCCACGGTGACGGTTCTCCCTGTTGCACCTGCAGCCAGGGAGTCTCTGTTGAGCAGCAGCAACACCTCAAGCCCCCCTCTCCCCCCCCCCCCCACGGCCCAGATGTGAATCGCGCTGCCGATGAGAAACAAAGCCCACAAGCTTTTGGCGTGTCTGTGCAGAGTGGCCAGCAAAGTGATAGCACTGGGAGGCTGGTGCAGCCCAGCACGGCTGGATCGCTCTGCCACAGAGCAGCAGGAGCCCTGATGGTGGCACCAGCAAGGCTGCAACACTGGCACCTGCAGCCTTGAACTCCAACATCTTCAGGCACTGCAGGATGTGGGTTCTGCGTGGCGGAGGAGAGCACACTACCAGAGGAGGGAGAGCAGCCCAGAGCAGTTGACCACTCAGCCTGCACCAGCAGCTGGTACTTGGGGCCAGCAAGCTACAAAAGCAGAACTCGAGGCCCGTTCATCACAGCCTGGGGGTTAGGGTTTTGGGGGGGGGGGGCAAGTATGCTGCAGCGTACACCAGACCTTGCAGTGTGCAATTCAGCTCACCAGGCGCTTTTTTTGCACCCCCGCCAGGCGCCATTGACAACGGCGGCCCCCTCGCTCTGCACATGCCTGCTGTTTAATAGAGCCTCTGATGCTGGCGGTGGAGCCCTGTTTTTGGGGTTGACATCTGCATGCATAGCACACAAGCTTGGAAGCTGCTTGTGTGCTCATGCAGAGTCATCATGGCCAGGTGCCCAACTCATGGCTTGAGGGCAGACTCAGCAAGCAGCGAGCAGGGCTCATGATGACCTCAGTGTGACCCAGCAGTGAGCAGGGCTCATGATGATCTCAGTATGACCCAACAGGGAGCAAGCCCACTGGCAACCCAAGGTCTGCCTTTTTACACCAGGCCAGGTAGCAGCACAGTGCTGGCTATGCATGTCCATATAGACAGGCAGCTGTCTCTGCAACAGACACCCTGTCAAAGTGCCAAAAGTGGGCGCACAATGTATATGATGGAGAGCCTGTAACCAGGGCACTGTGAGGTCGCAGGGCGCCTCAGCTGCGTCTGAGTACATTCAAGGCTGGACCTGTCGGCTGTGCCCTGAAGAAACGCACCTGGTGGTGGGGCTGCCTTCCCCTCTACCGTCGCCAGCGCGGCAGGTGTGAACACCCTGGTCACCCCTGGCAGCACCATCTGCGTCTGGCTGCCGCCTGAGTGTGTCAGGCTGCGCACGCTGGTGGCACTGTAATCTGAGCTGGGGGGCTTGGAGCTGAAGCTGACAGCCTGCTGCTCGCTCATGCGGGGGCTGCCATGATCCATTGCGCTCAGCTGGCAGCTGCTGCTCCGGCTGCAGCTGTAGACAGGGAACACAGCAATGTCAGCTGGGCCTACCCCACATGGCCGGCAGCACCTGCGGTGTGACTCAGGCAGATCATCAGTGATTGTGGTGATTAATAGAGTGGGCATAAATCAACAGCCCACATGCATCTGCGGTGCTGACTGCCTACCCACCAGAGCTCTGAGGACCACTGGTCAGCATCTTCATCTATGCACATCAGCTCTTGCTCTGCCACCTGCTGCTCCAGCCACTTCGCCATGCAGGGGATGCCTGCGTCCACTGCCAGATTTACATCTGCGCACCCTGAAGCTGCAGAGGCTGCTGCTCTGCCGCTGGGGACGGGCTCTGTGCGTGCAGCCTTGCCCTGCACCCAGACAGGACGCCCCCATGGCAATTCCATGCAGCTGACTATGCACATGTTGGATGCTGTACAAACACCGATCTGCTTGCAGGGCAAGGCAGGCGTACCTGTACACGCTGGGATCGATCCCGGCCAAATGGGCAGGCCAAGCTTTCGAAACAGCTGGACCTGTCCCCTCCCGTCTCAGGCACCGTTCAAGCAGGCCCAGGCGACAAACGGCAGGATTGGACCTTGACCTGTCTTTCACCTCCCGCCACTTTGAGCAGGGCGAAGTCTGCTGCAGGCAGCCTTTGCAAGCATCCTGCAGACCTGTGGGCATGCCGCCCACCTTGAAGGGCAATTGTGCCCCTTTGAGATGCTCCTCTCCGCGGGCTGCCACTGTCACCAGGGCTGCACTGCAGTAGGCCGCCGGCTCCACCAGCCTCTGAATGTTGACAGCGACGGCTGAAGTCCCTGCGTGCATCGCTGGGACGCTCACGGCCGGGATCTGAACAGATTGCTGGTGACACAGCACTAGCTCCAACAGAACCCCTTCAATGCAATGCGCTCAGTGCAGCATATTGATTGTTTGGACGTGTGGCCTGAGGACCATGATGAGTCTGCCCTCGAAACTTTCAATGGTTTCAGGTTTAGCGTTCGGTATCCAAGCAGCAAGGCAGCAGATCAGGGCCTGGCAAACCTGCCAGCCCCTCCATTCATGGGGCAGAAGGTAACTCCAGAGTTGTGCACATTGACAATGAAATCAGTGTCTGTCTGTTGGTCGATGGAGCCAGTGTGGCCAAGGTAACCCCCATCTGTGTGGAACACGCGCACTGTGTCCTTGACAGAGGGTTGCCAGAGCTTGGCTGCACTGCCAGGCACGCTGAGATGCTGGGGCGGATGGGCCTGCTGAAACTCCCTGCCTGCGTCCAGATGGCCTGCATCAGCAGGAGCACTTGTGAGGGACTTGCGCCTGAGCGACTGCGGTGCTTGGAGTGTCTGCATGACCTGGACTGCCGGGGTGGAATTGCTGCAGTCATGACGTAGCGTGTGATGCTCCACTGCGGATTCCTACATTCCCCCCACTCACCTCTGACAACTGTGAGCATCCCGGAGGCTGTGTCAGCATGGGTCACCAGGCCCGGCAAACCATCCTCAAGTTGCAAGAGAATGTCTGTGTACAGCGCCCAGTCCGTAGAGCCTGCAGCAGAAGGGCCCTTCCTGGGAGGGAGTGGGTGCCGTGATGTACACGGGAGAGGGCTGCTCAAGAATGCAGCTCAAGAACGCAGGGATGCAGCTCAGATGCCTCTCTCCAAGCACAGCAAGGGGCCATGTGGTGCAGAGTGTGCCCACCTGCGCCGCCACTGGGCTGCTGATGCACGGCGCTGGCCCCAGCCTCCCCATCCTGCACTGCTGCATTGTGTGCAGGGGTGCCAGCCTGCACAGCCACATGGCAGCGTCACCTCAGGTGTGCGAAGGAGGGGAGGGGGGGGCAGCAGCATCAGACCACCACAGCTTGCAGGAGGGCTGCCTGCCGAGGCGCAGTGGGTCGTGTGTTCCCACCTATCTCTCACCTGAGCATAGGGGCCCAGCACGCCGCCAGCCACGGCGCCAGCCCTGAAGGGCGTCGCGCCGTGGCTCTGCGGCGTGGGCGTGGGCTGTGCCCCCGCTGAGTTGCTCAGGGGGGTGGGCAGGTGCCTCTCTCCCTGGTACTCGTCGGGCTCAGCTGGCGTGTGGGCTGGCATCATGCCGCTGGAGTTCCACGCTGAGTCCCGCCCAGGTGTCGCGTGCGCTGCAGGGCAATGCGGCGGACTTGAAGCCATCAGCGGCGCTGGGCTGGCACAAGCTTGTGCTGGCAATGCCCTGTTCACACTTGAGGACAGCAAATGCTGCTGTCCAGGCAGAAGGCAGTGCCAGCAGTCACCATAGCAAGGTGCAGGCCTCATAAGAGCCTGGCCCCAGCCTGCCATTCAGGTGCTTTGGCGTCCTTGATGAGCATGACCCCACGAGGGAAACAGCAGCTGCCCACCTGGAGTGCCCATGCCATGAATCATGGGCGTCTCTGAGCCTGCATAGTGAGGCGTCTCTGAGCCAAACCCACGCGCCGGCGTCCGACCGCCATAGCCTGGAGTTGCCCCGCCCAGCGCAGGCGTCCTGCTGCCGTCGTTGGACACCCCGTACCCGCTCAGGCTGGGCGCAGCTGGACGCGCAGCAGCACCAAACGCCCCATACCCTGCACAGCAGCCAGCAAGCCCTCTGCGAGCACACAGCTGCCAGAGGCTGATGTAGTGTTGTACATGCAAACTCGGCAAAGATAGCCAGCCGCCGAGAATGTACTGCAGGAAAGATTTGCTGCAGGCCCAGCTGAGTGCAGTGATTGATGGGCGTTGACGGCAGCTGCATGCCACAGAGTGTCTGGCAGACAGCATGCCCCCATTTCAGTGCACACAAGTGCACGCCTGCTTGCCCCAACCACAAATGTGCTACTCTGTGCAGCAAGCGAAGACAGCATGACCTGCACAGTGCATAACAGTCGCAGGCCCTGCAGCCTCAGGGAAGTCCCATTCAAAAGTTGGCAGTGCACAACTAGGACAGTGCTGCACACTAGCTGAAGACACACCGATTGCTCCACGCAGCAGGGTTTGGGTAGCAACTTGAGCTGCGCCCCTGCTGCAGCGCCCGCAAGCCTTAAGGCACAGTGTCCTTCCCAGGCAAGGTGGCAGGCAGTGCACAGCAGTGCTGCGCGTCAGCTGCACCCGCTGCATCAACCTGAGACTCCGTGGATTGCACTGGCAGCTCTGGGTAGCTTGTGGCAGCACGGAGGTTGAAGAAAGTGCTTGTGGCTCACAGGCAGCTGGGGCATGCAGGCAGGGAAGATGCGCCTCCCCAGCAAGGCAGCAGAATGGCGCAGCAGGGACTTCACAGTGCCCACCAGCTGCCGGCCCTGCATCCCCAGAGGACAGGTGAGCCCGCTGGATGTTGACTGTTTTGTATTGCGCCTCCAGCTCCATGCGCACATGGGTGGCGGTGGCAGACTTGACAATGCCCTTGTAGCCCCTGCAGGCCACACGCAGCAGCAGTCACCTGGTGCCACTTGAGGCCAGTGTAGCCCCAGATATAGCTGCGGTCAATTGCTGCCAGGCCAATGCCTGTTCACTGTGGGAGGTGCCTGCAGGGGTCATGCACTGTCACCTCAGCCGCTGACGGTCCACCAGCAGCGGAGAGCAGCTTCACCTTGTCAGCTCGCTGCTGACCGCCCTGTAGCAGGCTGCTGCAGCAGCACAGGGCAGGATCCCGATTGGGCGCACCTGTAGGGACCCCTGGCCACGGTGACAGTCTTATTGATGAGGTTGTCCTGCCGCCGCGTCTGCTGCACATTGCTCTGCCCCATCTGGCGGCTGCCTGGCCCACCATACCCACCAGCGCCTGGTCCCTGATATCCACCTGCACGCCCATGCTGCCAGCTGAGCACTGCGAACCCACATCACATAGTGGGATGACAGGCAAGCAGGTGCTGCCAGGAGACCTGATCGGCATTGCTGTGCCGCGCCACCACAACACTTGCTTGCTTGCGGGCACATGCTGCTCCAGACCGCATGGCACGAGTGTCCCCAGGGTTACTTTTGCGTGCTGCTTGGCGGCTGGGGAGCAGGTGCGCTGATATGTGCTTGTGCTTGCGTGTGGGCCTGAGGCCACAGGAGACAGGAACATGCCACGATGTGACCCGCCACCACATCTTTGAGACGTCAAGCAGCAGACGCACAATGCTGTGTAGTGCTTGTTCATGTCTGGCTGCAGTGATGTGCCGTGGCTGTGATTGTGTTTTGGTTTACCTGTGGGCGCAGAGCCATAGGCAGCCCCCATGCCACCATTTGCGCCGCCACCAAAAGCATCGTTCCGCGGCGACTGCATCGTCATTGTCCCAAACCCTGGGGGAGGCAGGATATCACAGTCAGAATGAAGTCTCCAGGCAACATGACAGCCTCCTGTCATTCACATCACTGATTCCTGCCCATATTCCATTGAGGTGTGACATGACTCATGGGCGGCGCCCTGGCGTGATGCACTGACACCTGGCAGAAACCCTCATGCAGCATGCCTATCAGAGCACTGTCTCAGAGTGACACTCAACGCCACACCAGGCATGTGTACGCAAAGCTGTCTGTCAGTTGGCAGACCCCGCTGATGGGCATGTCAGAAAATATACACAAAAGGTGTACACTGGCATGAAGGGACTGGTGACAGCGTGGCCGCAGCCCTACATCCCCAGATGGCAGCCAGTGGTGACCTGACAAGCCCCAGCTGTCACATGGCAGGATGATCTTGAATGGTCAGCACCTGTCCTGTGCAGCAGGCAGGCGGGCCTGCATCCAGGATCCCCAACAATCCCTCAGGGCTGTTTGCTGAGCTTGAAATGGCAACAAGCTTCCTTTGAGCGCAGCAGTTGGTTGTCTCCAAACCTGTTGCAGCTCCTGCTCCCCCTGTGCGCCATGGCGCTGGGGACTTCATGCTGTTCATGATGGACTGAGCTGCTCGGGGTGCCCCTGCAGCCTTGCCCCCCCGCAAGCGCGTCTTGCGGCTGTCCACACAGATAAATCCTCCAAAAGCCGCAGCACTCCTGTGCCTGCATGAGGGGAGGGCGGGGTTAAGAAGCGAACTTGCTTGCAGCTGATCAGGCAGCTTCAGAAGGATAGCAGAGCTTCAGGCTTGGTAGCCTGAGCATTTTGCCTGGTTTGCACCCGCTAGCGGTGAAGGCAAACCTGCATGCTGTGATTGCAAAGCAGCGGCATGCACATAGGCTTGCTTCAGAGGCTCACAGGTCACATGCTGCTACAAATGGTCACTTGAATTTGAACAAAGTGCACCCCTGTCCAGGGTGCAGCCCCTGCAAAGCAGAAATAGCAGCTGCCTGGCACAGCTCTTGCAAAGCTGAATTAGCAGCTGCCTGGCACATGCCAGAAGGCCCCTCCTGCAGGCAGACAGCTGCTGCGCACCAGGCCACAGCTGGCCAGCAAGCAATTGTCCCGCTGCTCTGCAGGTTGCGTGACTCTCCCCACATTCGTACAGTGCAGGCAAGAGCTGCAGAGCAGGCCGGCAGTTCCACTCGGGGACACCTGTTCTCCTGGAGCCAGGCTATCATAGCCACTCGCTGGCAGTCTCACCTGCTCTGCAGGAACAGCGCCCCCCGCTGTATGTACTTCACTGTCCCCTCCACCACATCCTCATAGGCCCCTGGCAGGGTGACGATGTCGCCCACATCAATGACATTGCTGCTGCTGTCCGAGGCCTGCAGACCACGCCTCATGGCCAGCTTGCGGGTGATGTCTGCCGGCCCCACTGTGACCATGTGGGGGCGGTCTGGGATGGCCTGCAGCAGCAGAAATGCGATGCTGGGGACCGCAGGTCAATTGGGGGCTTGGTGGCATCAGGGTGGCAATGCAGGCTCTGCATGGCAGCATCCTTTCCAGTACAGAAGCAGAGAAGCTCTTGAGGGAGGACAGCCGCAGAGTCCTGTGCAACGGCACACAAAGCAGAGCAGTGCAGCACAGACGTTCTTGTCAAGGCAGCAAGCAGATGCTTATCATAATCTGCAATGCCATCAGCGCTGGCAGATGGCTGCCAGTGTGTGTGGCAATCTGATGATGTTGCGCACCTGATTTTTATTTGTCAGCACCTGGCAGCTGTCAGACCCGATGCTGATGATGACTCCAACAGTCTGCTGGTCCAGCACCACCAGGTCATGGAGGCTGTACTCGCCCAGCCTGCAGTATAAACCCTATCTCGAAACCCAGATTCACATCCAGCCAACAGTGCCCGTCAGAGAGCATGGTGCAGGGCTGCAGTGTCCAAAGGGACAGCTGCTCCCAGGACGTGCCCAGCCTGAGCGACACATTGCAGCCAGTCAATGCAGGATGGGCTTGTGCCCCAGCAGCAGCACTTCAATGGTTGTGATACGGCAAACAACATCAGGATGGGCTTGTGCCCCAGCAGCAGCACTTCAATGGTTGTGATACGGCAAACAACATCACAGCGGCAGCCCACTCACTAAGCATGCCCAGCGCTGCAGCAACGGCATGCCCAATGCAGCTTGGCCTCAGCAACTGGCAGAACACATGGGCCCAGCAGCCCTACTCACTTTTCATGCCCGAGTGCCACTTCTGCTGCAGCAGCATCCGTACAGTCCCGCGAGAAGACCTGCATCTCTGTCTGAGTGGCGTTGTTGTACACGTGGCACATCTTGCCCTCCACCTTCACCACAATGCCCTGCTGCCCCTTGTGGGCCCCGTTGGTGACCGTCACCCTGTCACCAGTCTGTAGCCAAGGCAGGCAGGTGTGACGCCTGGGCGCCTTGCTTGCCATAAGCACCAGCACCAGAATCTCAGCGCCACAAGAAAGGCAGCTTGCTACTTACAGCACTCGCCGGAATTGCAAAAGAACCAGTGGTGACATCCATTGGGCATGTCAACTTGCTGACTATGTTACACTCATGAATGAGTGTACCAGCTGTACGGCAGCAAGCCTAAGCACCCCATCTGCATCAGTGTTGCTGTGTCAACAGCAGCTGCAAGGGTTCATCACACTCCATCTCCTCGCTGCCTCACCAGAGAGCACTTGCAGGATGCCTTGCATGGCATCAGCACAGCTTGCATGGCAACACCACAAAAAAAGCCCTACCCCCTGCCCCTCACCCCATTGATGATGACTTGCCAGCTGAACAGCTCCTCAGAACGTAACTAACAGTTCCTCAGCAAGCATATCAAGCAGCCTGCCAGCAGACTTCAAGGTCACCTTCAAGTAGCTGAGTAGGTTGAATGGCAGTAGCACAGGATTGACAACCCCAGCCAACCAGCCTGCAGCCCCTCTTACTCAAAGGACAGCCCACAGGCCAAGCCAATCTGTGTTGCACAACGATTAGCATACGCGCTGGATCAAAGAAGAGCTGGCCGGCCTTGAAGGGGCTCACCACTCCAGGAGGCCTGAACACAGGCTGCAGCCAGCCTGCAGCATCTCCTGCTCACCGCAAAGTACTTGGAGAGCTGGGCAGCCTTGAAGGGCACCGCTGCAGCATTCCTCATCTCCTCCAGGTCTCCCCGGACGTAGACCAGCCCATCATCCCCCAGGCGCTCCACACGGCCGGTGAGGTTGACCATGTCCCCCTCCACCACAATTATGCGGTCGTCCTTGGCGAAGATGGGCTGCTTGGCACTGCAGAGTGCATCTTACGTTTTGAGCTCAGTGTCCCACAGCAGGGATGTGAGGGTGGCCACGTCCCCCTTCACCAAGATGTTTGCCGTGCCCTGGGCAGAAATGGGCTGCTTGGCACTGGCCTGCAAAGGAGAGGAAAGCCGCCAGGCAAGAGGTTTAACAGCAGGGAAGGCAAAGGTCAGACTTTCTAGGGGCAGCATGCAGGTGGGCTGCTACACGCTACAGATCTGGCAAAGGACAGAGCAAGCAACATGTTATGGCAAAGCTGGGCCTGCACACGCCGCACCAGAGCAGGCAGAGTCTGGCTTGATGAGGATACCCAGCAGTATGGCAGAGAAGGCGGCAGATCAGCGGCACTGCTGTATGCCAGCTTGTCTTGGCACAGCCAGGCAGCTTTGCGCTGCAGAATAGAGCAGGTTACAGCAGCTGGTCATTTGGCTTGGCTTTGCTGGAAGGAGTCCCGCGGGGCTGTCAGGCGGGCCCGAGCAGAAGCAACATCACCTGCCTGTGCAAGCAGGGACGGTCACACCAAGCATGTTCTCAAGTTGTCCGGGCTATGTGACGGGCACAACTTTTGTAACAGTTGCATCTCTCTGCGCACCTGCCTACACCCAGGCTCCTCACAAGGGATGACACATCCTGGGCAGCGTCCTCACTGGCAGCGCTCTGAGAGACCTGCAGGGCGCACAGAGGGGCTCAGAGGGTAAAGCTGTGGTGTTGAGGCCTTGACCGCTGGCCCTTTGCTGGGCACCGTCCTCACTGGCAGTGCTCTGTGAGGCCGGCTGGCAAGAGGGGGCCCAGATGGATTTACTTGAGCAGTGGTGCTGAGGTCTTGCCCCGTCACCCTGCGGTGGGCAGCAGCTTCTTCCCACCAGAGCAAACACCCAGCGCACAGCTGCCATGCATCATGCAGGGCTGTGTCCCGCGCAAGCTCTGCCGCCAGCGACTAGGGCAGCTAGTCAGCTCACTGGCAGCAGGGACTGCACCTGAGGTCCTGCATGCATGCTGTGCAGCTGGCAGGCTGTGCAGCTCACCCCATGGAAGTGGTGCCCCATGCTTCCAGCACGCTTGTTGCACATTTCAGTTTACGAGAGGGAACCTGGGTCTGGCCAGATGCTTATGCATCAGCCACAAGACGTCCTGCATGGGAGCTTGTCCACCGCATGGTCCTCGCCGAGGGACAGCAGCCTCCCTGCCACAGCAACAGGGCCAGCAGGCATAGTGTGCTGCAGGCAAGCTGCAATGCTCACCTCGTTGAAGCGCTGGAGCTCGTCTACTGCAGGAGCCCCTCCCAGGGGGTCCAGCGATTTGATGGCCACATCTCTGATGGCATACCCATCCTCAAATATCTGAGAGCCCAGCTGGATCTGGTTGCGCCGCGCAGACTCGCCTGTGGGCTTGGTGGGGAAAAGGCGGTGCTGCCGCGCCTCTGCTGCTGAGAACGCCCTGCAGTGCCACAGCAGGGTAGCTCGAGGCTCAAGGGCTTGTTGTGGCCTCCATGGGGCAGGTGATTGTCCTTGGGATTGCTTGGGAACAGGCAGTGATGCCATGCCTCTGCTGGTGCTGAGATCAGCCTCCAGAGCACAGCGGAGCAATCCTGGGGTTAGTGGTCTGCTTTGGCCTCCACGGGCCAGGTGGCGCTGGTGAAGAGGAGGGGTTGCTACCACGCCTCTGCTGCAGGCCCAACACATGCAGTGATCCAGAATGCTGTTTGACCAGCATGGCCCTGCCAGTGCCCGCAATTACATCTGGGTGCTACCCGTGCACTTTCACAGAATTCAGCAAGCGCCCAGTGCTCACATGTGACTGCTTTGTTGCAATGTCCCTGTTGCAGAAACCTGACCATGTGGTGCCTAGCCACAGGCCCATGCAACCACAAGCAGCCTGGCCCATACCTGACAGTGTCTAGGCTTGAGAACGACATCCCAGTTTAGCCACCATCTTGCCTCTGGGGAGGCAGTTCCTCGCCTGGCTGCATGCCCTCGAGCAAGGGCGGCGCCCTGACCCTGCCAAGCTGGCACTGAGCCAGTGCTGGACCATACACGGCAGAGCCAAGCCAGAACACGAGCAGGCCCCGGCTCTCACCTCTGAGGGGGCCGCGCCTTACCCGGCTGCACGCCTCCAAAGGGCGGCGCCCTGCCTCCCTCCTGCTGGCGTTTAGCCATGGCAGCATAGTCCAGGCGGGGCACGATCTGGATGGTGGCTCGATCGCGGGAGTAGTCCACATCCACCACCTTTGCCAGGTCGCCCTTGTACAGGCCGTGCTTCACACGCACCCAGTCCTCAGGGGCTGCAGGGGAGGGCAGCACGGTCAATGCCCGACCAGGCATGCAGCTGCCAGGCTGTGGTGGATGTAGTGGTGAATGCAGTGGTGGCCAGAACAGTGCCTGTGCTGTCTTACAGAGCAGCTGCAAGAGCGAAAGGACACAAAGAAGCAGGTGACACCTGACGTGCTTGAGCAGCTGCTGCCGCACCACATGGAAGTGGTGGATGGCCCCGCAACGTCGTAACAATTCACGCTGAGCTGCTGAGCTCAATGCAGATCTCAGCAGGGCCGGCTGGCAGAGCAGGCTCACTCAGCTCAGCCTTGGCCTCAGCATTGACAGCAATGGCGTCGGGCACCTCCTTCAGCGGCACCAGCTTGACCCCCTTGGAGACGCGGAAGATGCGCAGGCCTCTGATTGCCTCCATTGCATGAGACTCCTTGTGGGCCTCGATGTAGACGTAGCCCTGCAGAGGGAAGGCGCAGCTGCTGACCCTGATTGCACGACTGCATTCTGGGCAGCATTGCCTTAGCATCAAAAGTTCAACATGGACTTAGCCCTGCACAGGTGAGGCACAACAGCAGTGCCTGCATGTGCGCATGCAGTCTGGGCAGGTCTGCAGCAGCCTCCGGGACAAAATTGCCTTGACGGTCTCAGATGCAATGATAGCCCTGCAGAGAAAACAACATCAAGCCCTTATGCAGTCACAGACTCAGATTTACGTGCCACCTGCTGGTGCGCCCAGGTCTACAGCAGCCCAGCAGGTGGAGAGCTCAGCTGTAGGCAGCAGGTTGTTCTCATGGGACCACTCCGTGCAGATGCATGGGGGTCACGGCAGGCACGACGGCAAAGGTGGCAATGCACAGGCAGCCCCTGGAGAGGTGGCGGCACTGGGAGGGCCCTGACTTCCTCAACGTGATCAAGGCAGCCAATCTGCTGGTTCGCCAAGTGCAATGGCTCTGGGGCACTCATGGGAAAGAAGCGCACACAGCAACTCACAAAGAGCTGGTCGAGGGCAGACGCCACCTTGCTGCTTGGATGGGTTTAGGAGCTCTAGGGCAGTGCGGGACGAGGCTCCATGCGATCAATGGCGCACACAGCAACTCACCGAGAGGTGGTCGTGGGCGAAGGCTGACTTGATGGCAAGGTCCTTCCCTTGCTGGTGCATGTCAAGGGCCTTCTGCATGAGCGTCACCAGTGCCTCACGCTCTGAGCCTGCTCGGCACTCTACCTGCAGGCAAGCATGTGTGTGCTCAGCTGACAGTGTTGAAGCCTGTGATATCAGAGGAGAAGTAAAGTGCTAATCGATCACAGCATGGGGTCGGCGCAGCTGCTGCCAAGCTTGGTGTGCCACCGCTGGCAGCACGAGCTCTTACTAGACAGTGCACAGGACATATACCTGCCAGCAGACAGAGGCGCTCAGTGCCCCCCGCTTGGGATCGGCATTGGTGAGCAGCAGTGCCTCCTGCTGCATGCCTCTGCCTCAGTAACTGGTGCAGCATGAGCTGCCTTGGGGCGCCCCATGTGTGCTCCCTGGCTGGCCAGCAGGAGCTCTTGGAAGACACAGGCCATGCTGCCTGCCAGTACGGCTGCATGCCGGCCCCTCACCAGCCACAGCCTGGACTCCATATGGGAGCCTGCCGCTGCTGGGGTGCTTGAGACAGACAAGCTATCCATGCTCACCAGCCACAGCTTGGGGTCTGCGTTGGTGGGCAGCAGCGCCTGCTGCTGCACTGCCCCCCCCCCCTCGTCAAAGTCCTCTCCCCCATCGTCGCCGCCCCCCCTGTCCCCGAACCTGCTCTGCACGTACTCGTTCAGCTGCTCCGCAGTTATGTCCTGGTCCCTGGCAGGACCTCGTGGCGCCTCCCGGGGGCGGTACATGTCGGTGTCAGGAGGAACTTCATTGGCCTCGTCGTTTGTGATGAAGTCATCATCCCCCTGCAGGAACAACCCAGCTACTACTCAAATGATACTCCATGATGGGCTTGATGGCTGACGGGCTGGCAGCCATGCGATTCAATGTTTCACAGCCACTTCAAGCCACGTCACAAACAGTCCACGTGCTGTGCAGAGTTGCCATTGACAATGATGGCAGTGTGCAGCTGTGCCATGTGGACAAGCTGTTCTGCTGCTGTGAACAGACTGTATTGCGCTCTGTGATAAGCTGGTAATGCAGGCTGGCCTGCCATAGCAGGAAGAGACCTACAGGGTGCAAAGAGATCAGCCCTGGTGACCTGGGCCGACATCGCGCGATGCCAAGACAGGCAGTGAGAGCACCTGGAGCTGTCCTGAGCACCTGGCACAGCGTGGCGCACAGCCAAGCAAAGTGAGCAGAGCACATCAGCCACCTATGGCGGGACAGTTGGAATGTACTGCATGCTGCCCAGGCCAATGCGGTGCAGGGAGCAAACTACGACAGAGCACAGGCCACAAAGCTTGCCTCATCCTCCTCCTCCTCATCCTCATCAGCGACTGCAGCTGTGTCATCGATGAACCTGTTCCGCTTCTGGCGCTTGCCGCGCACAGCTCCATCGTTGTCCTGCAACACTCGCACAAAGGATAAGGTGCGGACTTGACCTGCCATGTACAGAGGTCACCCACTTTGCCCCAGGGCTTGACTGATAGTCTGGGTGAGACTCTGGCCCCAATCGCAACGCAAAATCTGCTGAATGTGAGCTGCCAGCCTGGACATTGCAGGTACGCAGCATGCAGCAAATCTGCATGTTGCAGCTGACAGGCATGTGTACTCCACAAACGGCTTGCCTGCAGCAGCAACCTGCAGGTCTGCCATTGCGCATGGACTTGCACCCACCACAGCACAACAAGCCATCAGAAGCTCGGTCTGTGCAGCCAACCCCTGAGCGTCGAGCCTGCCGGTGGAACTCGTCTACACCAGATTGCTGGCAGCACTCGCACAGGGCAGTCCCCTGACAGCTGCATGAGAAAGGCCATTCTGTGCACCTCATCATCATCGTCCTCCTCTGCGGCATCATCTATGAAGCCTGCCCCGCGCTTCTTGCGCTTGCTGCCACCCCTGGCCTTGCCCTTGCCCTTGGCCTTGCTGGGGCCTGCTTCGCCACCATCGCTGTAATCCTCTTCAGATGCCTCCTCATCTGCCTCCTCCTCAAAGTCCTGGTCATCATCTGACATCTCATCAGGATCACTTGGTCTGGCCATGTTGAGCGCCCAGATGGCCTTCTGTGATGGGCGGAGCTGGCATCCACAGGGTGCTGCTGGTGGCCTGAACCCCTCACCAAAGCATAGCTAGGCTGGAGGCAGAGGCTTCAGATAGATGGAGTGCGAGAAAGACCAAAGTAGCCTCCCACTGGCCAGGTACACAACACCTGCAGGTAGAGCACGCGGCTACTGTCCCTTGAGCCTCTGTTAAATTTGTATCCGCTTTCTCTCAGACAAACGGGAAATGCGGGAATTTTTGCCTGCAGCAGCTGGCCTCTGTCTTCCCATCCTGAAGTGGCACAGAGTCCAAGTGTCTACCTGGTGTGACTGCTTAATTGATGCTGTCCATCCCATCAGTTTTCCAAACCTTCAGAAGTATACTTGAGGGCACCTGGTTCACTGGACAGCGTACAGGGAGGAAATGCTAATCAAATCTGCACTCTTGGCTCATCAAACAAGGACATCACAAGCGGTCACAGCTCAGCTTGGCACCTCTGTGTCTCTCATTGTGTAGAACGATGATGGGGAGGTCTCTTGCTCTGAGTGCCTGAAGGGATCAAAACGGCATGCGAAGGTGCATCACTCAGACTTGGAGCTACTGCCAGTAGTCTTAACTCCAGACGCTGGCGGGCTGGCAACAGGCCCAGAGGTCTGCTTAGGCGCCGCACTGGCTCCCGCGGCAGCAGTTGCAGGCTTGCTACCTGAGATACTCTTGCCGTTGCCAGGCGCAGAAGTCTGTGCAGATGCAGGCTTGCTATTGCCAGATGCGGCTGGAATCGGCACAGGCTTGCTGCCGGGGGCTGCTGCTGAGGGCGGCTGCTTGGCAGCAGACTTGATGCCTGCACCCAACAGTAAGCAGAGTCAGAACCAGTGCAAGGCCGCCTCATCAAGCCACCCCCTGCCGCAACCTGTGGAGCACTAGCAGGAACATCACATGTGGAGGAGAGCTGCTTCATCCATATTGATGGCAGGCCACATGGCCTTCTGAACAGCATGTGGCTGCATTGGCTTCTCACCTGCAGCTGGAGCGGCTGCAGAGGGCTGTGCAGCCGCTGCAGGTGCCTTCCCAGCAGCCGTCGCAGGTGCCTTCCCCGCAGCCGTCGCAGGCGCATTCCCCGCAGCCATCGCAGGCGCCTGCCCAACAGCCGCTGGCGCCCCGCTCCCGGCTTCAGCCCCCCTGCCTGCCCCTGACCTGGCCTGCGTGGGGCGTGCCTCCCCGCCAACAGCAGACTTGGGTTGCACAGGCTTAGACGTGTCCACGTTTTCAGGTTCCCTGGGGCTGCTGACTCGCGCCCGTGCCTCCTCACTGCAGGCACATGGTGCAAACCAAGTTTGAGCATGGCAGCAGAGCCTCAGGCTCCCTGGGGCTGATGATGCGGGGCGTGCCTCCTCACTGCAGGGAGGGGACACAGGGTGTGGGCATGTCCTTTGATGCAATCTGCGGCAGACAAGGGCTTTGCCGGCTCATCATGGGTGCTGACATGAGCCTGTGCCTCCTCCCTGCAGGCAAGAGACTTGTGCTGTGGGTGCCTGCTTCAGAGCAATCTGGGCCAGACGGCTTTGAGCACTGCCGCTTGCAGTAGGTGTGACACATCAAGCAGACCAGGACGTGCAGGTGGCACCAGGCCAAAGCCCAGACGCCACGCAGAGCATTGGCACCAGGTCATCGTTGTGTCTCCGGCTGTGCTCAGTGCCCTCATCCCCATTCTCAGACAGACTCACCGCAGCGCTGTCGCCTTCTCAGTGCGAGCCACGTGCTCCGGCGTCTGCACAGGGGTGGGCACCGCCTGGGCCTGCCCCTGTGGCTGGGTGCTGCGTCCAGAGGCCAGCGCATCCAGCACCGCCTCCCACTGGCGTGCAGGTTTCTTCCATGACAGGTCCTGCAAGAAGGTGAAGGGGGCAGCCTGCCATGACTGGGACGACGGCCGCGCAGATGTGCCGGGGAGATCATGTGCTCTGTGGGACTGCAGGGACATCTCACCCCGGCTGCTTTTTAAAGTGCATGCTGAGGGTGTTGACATGCATGTCAGGAACAGGAGTGGGCTGTGCAGCCCTCCGTCACTTGCATCCATGCTGGCTGCTGAACAAACATGCAGCAGACCTGAGCAATGGCCTTGTGGCGCATTTCCCTGAAGGCAGGCGTTGAGAAGGCCTCAGCTGCCCTGCAGCCCAGGGACAGGGGTCAGGCCAGCTGCGTGGTGTGCTGGATGTCATGGCGAGTGAGAACTAAACTGGACAGGCAGGTCAAGAAGTTGCACTCAGCCAGGCATGTCCAATGCTTGCATGCTGGAGCACTTTAGCACTGACAACCTTGGGGCAGGTGCGATGCCCAACAAAGCGGCTCAGCCAAGACAGACGGCTCTGCACCCAGAACCATGGCAACTGGCGCAACGCAATGTCTGCACATACTGACCCGCCATAAGCACTGCCTCTTGCTCCTTGTGCGTTGCTCATGTTGCCAGGGCCTTGTCTACCCGGCTCACTGCGCAGTCATGGTGAGGCTTCCCAGCTGCCATGCACAGCCCACATCCCACCTGCTGAGGCTTCTTCCACAGTGAGCTGCTGCAGCACAAAAATTGCCCCAAAGACATGCCCTGATGTGCCAACGGCTGCTGCCAGGCTGTGTCCGCCCTGACTCAGAGCCCAGTCATCATGACCGTTTCCTAGCGGAAATAGCTGCCATGCACTTGACATTCTGACCTGCCGATCAGGTGGCTGCCAGGCCTTTGATCCACGCTCTGCGGTCAAGTGAGCTTGCCGCCACGCAACCTGCACTCTGATCTGCTAATGGTACCTGGCTGTGCTATTACCACCCAACTTGATAGGCACAGGAGCTTCTCCCACCCCTGTTGGTGCAGCTCACCGGCCAATGGCAGCTGCCAGAGCGTTCACGTCTTTCTCCACCAGGCGGTCGGCATTGAACTCTCCCACGTGGAAGCCCGTGACACCATCTTTCACTGTGTCCACAAGGCCACCTGCAGGTTGGAGCACAAGCAGGGCAATCATCCCTCATGGGATGTCTGCAAAGCCGTTCTGCTATCCTTGACTTTGTGGAAAGGCCATGTTTGATGGTGTTGTAAAACCAGACCAGTGACGTGAAGCAACACAGCTGAGCAGCATCCACGCATATGCACCCTGCAATGCGGGCTCCAAAGGAACCCTAGTCACCAAGCCAGGTCTCTGAGCACCATGCACATCCTGCAATCCAGACAACAAAGCTCGGGCGCTGCAGGCTGGCTGCGCCAGCAAGAGCAGGTGGCCTTCCAGCCTCACAGGCTGGGGTGTCTTGCTCGAGCACGGCTGACCTGTAGTGGCCACCAGGGGCACTGAGCCGTATTGCATTGCGTGCAGCTGGATGAGGCCGCAGGGCTCAAAGCGAGAGGGTATTAACATAAAGTCGGAGCCTGCAATGATCTGATGCGCCAGCGGGGTGCTGAACTGCACAATGCCCTTGGCTGCATCCGGGAAGTGCTCATCAAGCTGCAACAACTCCCTTTCCAGGGACTTCTTGCCTGCAGCAGACGTAGGGCAGTTAACACAGCACAAGAAATGGACTGTGCCCCTCTGCACGCTGACCTGTGGTGCTGCAGGCAAGTTGTGTCAGGGTGCAGCGCAACATGGCTGCCAGCTCAACTGGCCATGCAGCAGCATGTCATAGAGAGACAGAAGCTCGGGGTGCTGCAGCCAAGGTATCTACTCCTCTGACCTGTCCCCAGAATAGCCACCTGCACCTTCTGGCTGCCTGCAGCACAGCACAGCTGCTCTCAGTGCTGCAGCAGTCACACGTGCACAGTGCAGCCCATGGTTTCGCTGCAGGGCCCGGCTGCAGGTGGCCAGCCTCAGGCAGAGCTTCACTTCAAGAAGCTGGGCAGCGCCGCACATCATAGCTCTCCGCAGGCAGAGCGCCATCTCAGACTTTGAGAGGCACTCCACACACCTGCCAGTGCCTTTGGCAGGGCAGCCATGAGGATGTCCACCCCTTTCTGCTCCTCCAGGCGACCAATGTAGCCAAACAGGGGCACACTGGGGTCGACCTGCATTAGGCAGGTAAAGCCTGTGCTTTGCAGGGGCTGTGCAGCACAGCAAGCAGAGGTGGCAAAGAGGTCAACAGCAGGAACTGAAGAATCTGTGCCAGCATCAGCAATAGATAAGAACAGAGGCGGTGCCCAAATGCAGCGCCAGCAACAGTCAGCAAGATCAGCAGAGAGCTTGCCAGAAGCACCAGGATCTCAGCTGCTGGTGTAGAGCACACCACAATGCAAGAAGAGACGAATGCAAGTGCAGCTGTCGACCCTCCAATGCAGCTAGAGCTGGCACATACGCCAAGTACCGCGGGTGAAGCTCAGTGGAAGCCCCAGCTCTGCCTGATGAGTCCGGTTGAAGATGCAGCTGGCACCCATGCTGAGCATCATCAGAAGCAGTGTTCAAGGGCATCTGCTGTACAGTTCTAGCAACAAGGAGCTCACTGGAAGCCCCAGCTCGGCCTGCAGGGTCTCCTTGGCAATGGCCTTGCCCTCCTCTACACTATCAGCATCAAACTTCACATCCAGGAACTTGTCCACGCTGGGGTTCCAGTCAGTGGTGTCCATGCTGCAGCAAAGGCAGGCAGCAACATGACCGGCGACACTATGAATCACAGCCTGCCAGACTTACAGTCATTACCATGTTGCAGCAGGCGGGTGCTCTGCCGGCATCAGCATGGAGTACGGCAGACTCAGGTAGGACTTGTACACTGTGAGAGCCAGCCTCACAGGAAGGCATACTTGTGGTGAGGCCTCACCCATTCACGATGCCTTCAATCCCGCCAGCAGCCCTGCAGAGCAGAACAAAGGTTGGCTCCCACGCAGTGTCAGGTGGACCAAAGGGGCAGACAACAATATTTTGGTGTGGACACAGCTTCAGCCGAAGATACTTCTCATCTACTTTGAGGACTGCAGCCAGGCACTGCAGGCAGGTCAACTGTCAAGCACGCCGGATAGGGCACGCTTAGTGCAGGGCAAGGTTGTGCAGATCATTTGCTTTCTTGCTTTTAGACAGGCACTGAGCCCTGACTTGTGCATGCTGACACAAACCAGACCCTACCTGATGACATTGTCCAGCTCCACACCCTTAGCGACACTGGACGCAATCTCCTTAGCATAGTGGGGCGAGACTGTGAGCAGCTTATCTGCGGTCATGAAGCCGGCCTGCAGGGCAGCAACATAGCCATCAAGGCTTTACAGAGGCCTGGTTGCTGGGTTGACCCCCGCCTGAGCTGACAGTCCCCTTCGAGCACAGAGCAGGCGTGTGCTTCTTGACCTGCTGTAGATGGAACGCTGAGAGCCCATCCAGGGCCGCGTGGAGCTCATCGAGATGGACGCTGTGACAATGAGCAAGCTGGGAGTTACCTTCATCCAGTTGAGCTTCGGGTATCTCTTGCCCTTCTCACCAATGATGATGGCTTCATCAGGCTCGGTCTCATCATACACCTGTTTAGCAGGCACCAGTGGTTCAGTTTGACCTGACATGGGGACAGCTGCTGCGCAGGCCGCACATGTGCAGCAGGTGCAAGCATGCTGTGCCAGCAGGTGATGCCCTGATGCTTCGCTTAGGCTCAGGCAGGTGCACTGTAGAGCTGCAGGTGCAAGCAGAATATATGCCTGGCTTGCCAGCGGCAGCTGCTGGCCTGGCTTCAGGACAGACCCAGAACATAAGCTTGAGGTAAGCACAGCATGCCAACAGTCTTGTCACACACACTTGGCTTGCCAGCAGCAGCTGCTTGCCCAGCTCAAGGTGTTGATGCATAGATGTGCGGTTCCAGCTTGACTGCCTCAAATTGATATGCTGCCAAGCAGGCACAAACTGGCCCTCACCCTTGGGTTGCCATCCTCAAAGGCCATACAATCCAGGACAGAGTCGGGGAGGCCCAGCTGTTTGAAGCTGTCACGCCAAAAGCGGCCCTGCAGCCCATGAGTGCAAGGTCCAGCGTCTAGCAGCAGATGCTGGGGCATGTGTGTAAGTGCATGTGCGAGGTCGTGGAAGGTCCAGCATCAGCCCCAACAAAACTGGCATGGCGTGGAGAGGTGGCAAGCTCAGCAGCCAATGTGTGCAGGGCCCAGGGGGTCCCGCAGACGGTGCCCACACCTCACATGCACGCAATGCTCAGCTTGCACAGAAAGCATGCACTGGTTTGCCTAAATGGGGATGTGTCGGCAGTGGCGGATCCACAAGGGCCAATCATCATCATCATCACAACCTGTGCACTGGCTGCTTGAGTTGCAGCCAGGAATGCATGGGCAGAAATGTGCTGCACACAGCTTGGCTGAGATGTGGACACAGCAGCACTTGCTGCACCTGGGGCTGTGGTTCCTTGGGTGACACAGCAGCATTCAAGTGTGGCTGCAGCGTACCTGATAAGCAATATTGTGTACACAGAAAGCCGTCTTGGTGTTCATGAATTCCCCATTGGGCTGATAGACCCGCTGCAGGCAGCAGCTACAGGGAGTAAGCAGAGGGCGGCCATGCAGCTGTGCGGAGAACCTGGCAAGTGATGGCTGCTGCAGAGCTGCTGACTGCTGCTGGGCTGCCAAGTGGGCTCTGATGCTGCAGACATACAGCCCAACAGGCCTCTCCTCCATGTTGGCAAACGGCATCGCCGTGTGCCGTCCAGCAGCGCCCACCAATGTCCTAGGCAGCATGGCAGGCAATCTGGCATGCCAGCTCAGGGCGATATACGAGACACATGTGAGCCAGAGGTAGACGCTGTCGATGATGCCAGACCCAGGGGATAGTGCGGTGGGCTGCGTATCACACAATACCAGCTGCAGGAGCATGATCAGACCCAGATACAGACCAGCAGAGTGGTGGCATTGCTGTTCGTTTGCAGGTATGCAGACAGGCCAGTTCACCTTGATGATGGCAGGCAGCATTGCTGTGTGCCAGTCGTTGGCCACCACCACACAATCCTCCCCAGGGCTGAAGGGCAGCACACGCAGCGCCTCAATGGCTGCCTTGTTGAACAGCACGAAGCGTTTCTGGTTGTCTGCATAGTCTGAGCCAGACTTCTTGCCATACAGCTTGCTGCCTGCAAGGCATTCAGCAAAAAGAAGTCAAGCATGCATTTTGAGATGACGCAACGCTGCTGTCCTCATCTGTGGTGGCACCCAGTGACTCACCAGGGAGCCCTCAGGCCTCACACAGAAAGCAGGCACGGTATCCCCGTGGCGCACAGGTCAGCTCCCACCTGCCAGGCTGCTGAGGCGTATCCCTGGCTCTAATGGCACCCAGGGTCTCATCTGTGTGGCGGATCAGACATTGAAAAGCAATGACGCACGCTCCGCCCACGCCCCCAGCCTGAGCTGTGCAGGCAAGGCTTTCACTGCAGACACGATGCATGCTCACCCCATGGCACCAGCTGACCCTCAGCAGATGTGAGACACAACAGCTGCAGTGCCCCACCTTTGAGCTCAAAAACCTTGAACACGAAGGAGGCATGGTCCACCCACAGCCAGCAAATCACAGCCAAAGACTACACCCTGGCAATCGCAGCACGTGAGTTCAGTATGACAGACAGAATGCCTGCTGACCCCACGGCACCCCCTGAGCTGCACATCAAAGCAGTGGCTCACCTGTGAGGCCCCAGACCTTGGACAGGAAGGAGGCGTGGTCCACCCACACGCGGTCCACCCCGTTCTTGCGTGTGTGGAAATAACGCAACTCCTCCCCATCGATGTTAGAGGTCACGCTGGTGTCCCAGGCATCCGCATATTGGTCATGCCTGCACAGCCGCACACTCGTTGTGGCTGCACATCGGCATACTGGCTGTGGCTGCGCATCAGCATATCTCCCATGATTGCACAAGAGCCTATTGAGCGAGGTCTGCTGAAGCTATATGCCTTAAGGCAGCAGGCAGACATTGGAGGCAGCCATGAGCAGGGCTGAAGCAGGCATGCATTGCCTGCCTGCAGCTGACGGCATTGTACCATTTGGGTCTGCAGCTGGTTGGCTCCCCAGCTGTGACTCAAGACCTGCTGCCAAGCACGCTGGCGCATGTGCAAGCAACATGGCCTGGGTGAAGGCAAGCTTGACGTGCAGTGCGGCACAGACGTCGGTGGCAATGCAGGTGGACATCAACTGGAGGTCAGCCCACCTGGGAGCCACAGTCATGACCTTGTGCCCACGCTTGGCCAGCTCGATTGGCAGGCCACCTGCAGCAGCAGAGGAGGTTGTAGACGCAAGATCAGCGCTGTCACAGGCTTGATTGTACAGGGCTGCTAGGTGCACAGCTGATGCTTGGCCACCTCTGACGCAGTCCCATGCTGCTGAAGGCGAGGCGCCCTGCCCACAGCCACCTGACTTGCTGCAGAGGTGCGTCATAAGCTGGCCACTTCACATGCTGCAGCCCTGACACAGCTCCAGCTCCCTCTCACCCACAACATCCCCCAAGCCTCCTGTCTTGCTCCATGGCCCAACCTCGGCTGAGACAAAGACGATCTTGAGGGGCTTCTCAGCATAGTGTTCCCCAGCAACCCGGCCATTGCCAAACATGCCAGCCTGGGCTTGGGCAATGACATGCAGCACATGGCCGCGATGACCTCTGGCTCTGGCTGCCCTGTGCCTCACAGCCCAGCTGGTCTGTCTGGCCTTAGGCCTGCATTGCAGCATGGCATGCATTGTCAGTCAAGCAGTGTAGTCAGATTGCTTGACGCTTTCTTTGCATCATGAGCCAGCCCGTATCATGCCGCACGCATCTGGGGTGCCTAGTCAATCAGATGCACCTGCTGGCCAAGGATCTGATGCTGCCCGAGTGGCATCAACAATGATGCTCTGATTCAGCTTCAGTGCGCTGATCATGATGTGTAGGCTTCATTCTCTCAGCAAGTGCGATGAAGCGGGCGCCATGATTACCTGATAGCTGCTATTCGAGCAGGCAGATGCAGTGGAGCCGTGCCTGCATTTTGCACTGGCGCCCAGCCCAGCACGGAAGCCATCCCTCTTTCCAGTCCGATATCTAGCAACACCTGCAGTGCCTTTCTTGTATCCGATGCTCTGCGTTCATCAATCAATAAACCTTGAAAGTACTCCAGAACAACTGAATGCATGCTCAACGTTGGGCAAATGGCAAGCACATTCTCGCGCTGCTGTCCAGCTGAAGCCTCTGCAGGCGAACTTACACGGAGGTCAAGCACAGGGGAGCACTTGTTCTTAATCAGAGATCATGTCAGCTGAAGGATGCAGTGTGTTTGAAGCAGTCAGATGAGGAGAGACAAGCTGCTGCCAAAATTCCACCTTTTCACTGGGAACTGTTAACTTTGGTCAGTTGAGGAATCAATCGAAGAACTGCATTGAGGAGGACTGATTGGCAGGCCGGCCGCGAGGTGGAGTGGGCGGGCGCTCCTCATTGATGGACTGCAGGAGCAGGAGGACACACGTTGACATGGAGCTTCCTGTAAAGGCAGGAATTCCCACAGAGGGCAGGGCACAATTGATTCAAGGCTGGACGCAGAAGGTCAACATGCACTTACGCTGCTTCGGCCGCCGGGGCAATCAGCCTCCTGTTAAGCTGCATGTGCAGGCAGATGGCTGCTGTGGCGTGGCTGACCATGCAAGCAGATCTTGAGTGCATTGCCAATTTGCATCCATCACACGCGTGCTATCAGACACCAGCATGCAAGTCTGTGCAGATTGCAGCTGCAGTGGCAGCGAGAGAGGCTGCCATACGTACTTGCATCCAGGTGTCTGTCAAAGGGTGTGGCGTGGGGGGCTCCTCATCGATGTCACCCCCACTCTTGGGGCTGTGCGGGGTGCGTGGAGTTGAGGGAGGGAGGGGGTGTATCAACTTGGGCACCATGACCAGGTCCCTGCCCAGCACCAGGATGGCTCCTGCAGTGGGAGCACAGAGTCAGCTCTGCTGGGCTGCATCAAGCACAACAGCATCACCTCCTGCCAGCTTAAAGCTGACAAGGCAATTTCTTGAAATTTGTGGAGTGTTGACAGCTACAGGGCAAGCTGTGAACTCAGATCAATGCTCATGTGCACTTCTCAAGACGTGCACCACAACCGGGAGCAAGCTGGCCGAATCGGCTGAGACCAGAGCACAACAGGGGCCAGCCATGTGTCAGCAACAGGCTGCAGCTACGCACCTGCATTATTTGCTGTCCCGCAATAATTTGTGGCTGAGAACAGTGTGATGAGGTGGCCCTGGGCAAAGCGCTCAAAGCCATCCATCACACACTCATGAGCCCGCACGATCATTTGAAGATTGTTTGTCTGCAGGACAGCCAGGCACTGGTAAGACAGTGCTTGTAAGCAACACCCCTCTGCCTGCTGCAAGGGTGCAGGGCAGCAACCCAGCCTCTGCAGCTGTGAATGCAATGTAATAGCAGCCTGGACGTCTCACAGGTGGGCTGGCAACCCTGAGGCAGCAGCCTGCAGCTGAGGGTGAGAATGACCCCATTCTCAAGCAGCTGACCCTGCAGACATCCCTTACAGCAGGGGCCAAGGTGGGCTGCCTACAATTAGCTGACTGCAAGTGACTTCACATTCTCAGATCCAACAGTAAACAGCCTGCGAGTTCAGGGCATCCCTGGCGCAAGCGGCTGCCAATGGCTGTGCTGCTTTCCTATGGCAGCCTGCAGCTGATCAGGTCGTGTATGAAGTTCAAGACACCCGCTGGCCTACAGGCAACCAGCCCTCAGGCAAGATCGTGCAGCTGACACTGCAAAACTTCTGCCAGTGCCCTTGCAGCAGGCCTGCATACAATCAGGAACCAGGCGACCAGCCCCTTGGGTGGCAGGCTGCAAGCAGGCCTTGGCCAGGCTGACCTTGCAGAACTCCTTCACACGATCAGGCCCAAAAGTGACCAGCCCGGGCCCCCGCGGGCTGGGCTGCACCCCCTCCACACTATCATTGGTGGTGGGGTCACTCCACAGCAGGTCCATCAGCACCACGCCTCCATCCTCCATGGATAGCGGCCGCTGCAGCTGATCTATCTGCTCAATGCGGTGTATGGAGCGACCAATGCCTGCAGGGGAAGATAAGGGAGCCTGGTGAGTGCTGAGGCTCTTTCAGCACCCTGAGGGCAGAAGCCTGGAGGCTGTAGACATGCTTGGGCCTGCAAATTTTGTATGAAAATTGCAGCTGTGGCAAGGACCACTGATACAGGCAAGTACGCTGATGATTGCCTGATTCCTCTTCCTAATGTAGCATATGGAGCACCCAATGCAGGTCAAGCAGGTAGTAACTTCCAGCAATCATTCAGGGCCCAGCAACCTGCAGCCAGAGCAGGCAAGCACAGCACTCATAATGACTAGCATTTGTCTGCAGCTGAGCACGCCACAGCTCAGCAGCATGAAGCTGTCGCAGCAGGACTTGCAGCTTGCATGTCGGTGCTGGCGCAGGCCAGCACAGTCTGAAGCTGGGCAGATGTTGCTCAAGGATGCACTGGGTCGTGAGGGCTGGAACTCAACTCTGCGCACAGCTTTGCCTGGGCTACACAAGCAGGCAGGCGCTGCAGCTGCAGAGCTCATTCATGTGCAGCACCTCCCCTGAGTGAAAGGCCTGTTCCAGGTCATTGAGCACTGAATTGAACAATAGGGCCTGCTACTTCGCAGTCTGTGGCGTCTCACCTCCATGCATGCACAGCACCTTCTCCTCAATGGTGGCTGCCAGAGGCAGCCAATTGAATAGTGCATTAAGGCGCTGCCAGGCCCAGATGCCATTGGGGTCCCCCAGGCGCTCGATGCACTCGATGCGGAATCCAAACAGCGCATTGATGTCGCTGGCCTCGTGGTTTCCACGGATTAGATGCACATTGCGGGGGTGCTCAATCTTGAGGGCCAGCAGGAGGCAGATGGTCTCCAGGGAGTGGGCCCCCCTGCAAAGGATTGACATCGCATGTTTAGAGAGGTTGCTGATGTGACTTGGTGTCTATATGTGGACACGCGGGGCAAGCCATAAAGCAAACACGCACTCCTGAGGCCGGCCAGCATGAGTGATGGCATCAACCATGGGCCCTCTGACAGTGCCAAAGCGGCCTGGCAACAGGCGACATGTTGAGATTGCTGCACATGCTTGTGAGCACCCTAGAGCCAACAGTGACCAAGGAGTCCCGCCCACCTGGCCTGTCTGAGCCTGAAACTGGGGCCCAGCAGCATGCACGTCAGGGGCACCTGTTACATGTGTCAGGGGCACCTGATACACTGACTCACTGGCCTCCAGAGAATGACGCTCATTGGGACGACCCACCTGTCCACGTAGTCCCCCAGGAACAAATAGTCAATGTAGGTGATGTCGCCAGCTGTGGAGGGGGTTCCATACTCCTCAAACAGGCGCATGAGGTCGCCAAACTGCCCGTGCAGGTCACCAAAAAGCTTGATGGGGGCTGCAGGGCAGGACACAGGGCTGGGTGATACAGGTGCATGGCAAAACAACCTGAAGATGGATCATGCAGCACACAGCACAGCAGCAGCACACAGCAGCATTGCACCCGGCAGAAGGTCACAAAACAGCAGTAAGACACCTGCAGCACATGCATTGGGCTAGATGTCGAAATTCACGATGGTGGACGTATAGCACGGCGGAGGGACACACACAACAGCTGGCGGTGTGGCTTCACAACCCACCAGCAGGCAAGACCTATCACCAACCACTCACAGAATTGCTGCTGCATGAGTGATCCTGTCTAGAACGTCTGGACCAGCACAAAAACAGGTATGGCTGAGAAGGTGCTTACCATGGAGCCGCAGCACGCTGGGTTCATTGCGGAAGATGTGTTCTGCTACGTCACAGAGGTCATTGATTTGGTCAGCATCCAGGAAGAATTTCCTGTCATCTGCAGGCTTCCACTGCCGAGGATTGAGGAACTCCCGCAGCACGATCTGCAGAGCCACGAGGCACCAGTCAGCGCAAGGCAAGCAGTCCCCAGCTGAACTTGCAGCGTGATGCAGCTGGGCTCTCCAGGCAGAACAGCACTTTCTGCCAGCACGTTTGAGGGGAGGCAGGTGGCAGCACAGCACAGCTGCATTGCCAAGCCCCGCGTCGCAGACCATGGGGACCCAGCGCTGGAGGGAGCAGCGGGCTCTGGCCTGGCTCACCTGCCCACTGGCAGCAGCAGACTCCCCACAATGCCCTGCATCCTACCTTGTGGACGCCTGGCTCTGACATGGCCCGGTCAAACATGGGGGTGCGCCCAGAGGCATGGCTCTGCTTGCCCACGCTGTCAGTCCCCATGCTGACCCTCCGGCCCTCGTTCTCAAATTGGTCTATGCTGAGCTGCCGTACGAGACCGCGCAAACTACCTGCACGCCAAAGGGACTGGCTGCTGTCACAGTGCATGCCCGGCAACATGTATCAGCAGCCAAGGTTGCTGTTCCCAGAGAGTACGACGCTCATCCTAATGGCAACCGGGGCAGCAGTTGCAATGCATGTGACCAGCAGTACCTGTATGATGCATGGTGCTGATGCATGCCTGTCACACCAGACAAGGTGCTGCAGTGCAGGTGCATGCCTGGTCAGGCGCCTGCAACGGCTGCAGTACTGCGTGCCTTGTGCACAACACGTCTATCCAAAAGCTGCAGTGCAGAAGCATGCCTGGGCAGGTGCCTGTAGGAGGCGTAGTGCTGATCTTCAACTCAAACATCGGATATCGTAGCATCCCGTGCAGTGCTTGCCTGGGCAGGTGTCATCAAGAGCCATACCACGGCTGCCCTATCATGCATCTCAAGTTGCACAGGCTGCCCAAGTGACAATCACTGCCACCAGCATCATGAGCATCAGAGCGGCCATTGCAGTACGCTGCGTCAATGGAACAGCAGACAGCAGATGTCCACCTGTTGCTTCCTGTGCTACCACGACAGCTCTATGATACAGCCTGACATCAGGCGTGGGTGGCGTCCGCTGGTTTGCATCAGCATGGGCCTGCTTCATCTGTAAGGTGACGCTGCCAGGGGTGCTTGCTGTTGGGCTGTCTGCATCCTGCATTGCTGCAGGCCGCTCGTCCCTGCAGATTGAGAGGGGGGACTAGACAGAGGCTGTGCAGGGCATTTTCCAACAGGCAGGCTCCTTCAGCAGCAGCAGCATGCAATATCCAAGGACATCTACTGTACAGCAGCAACGGCAGCAACAGCAGCCATGATGGGGTTCCTTCACAAGCTGCTGAGCGCCTGGTCTCCACATTGCACCTGAGCACTGAGGCACAGCCCAGTTCCAAGCAGAACTCATATGCAGATTGCTTCTGCTACATTGGTGAGGCCAAGAGTATCTTTGTTGAGTTTTCGGAAGGTTCTGCAGACCACCTGGCAGGCGCCTGCGCAGGGGAGCCAGCAGCAGCCACTGCTGCTGCGCTGTCCCTGTCAAGGTTCTCGTCTAAGCAGCGCAGGTCCTCCACTGCTCCAACCCGCCGCACGCCCATTGCTGCAGCTGCAGCAGCCTCCTCTGCAGCATTCTCAGCCAACATGGCTGCAGCCCCAACAGAGCCGTGGGCAGAGTCCAGCCACTGCCGCCATGTTGGCGACCGGGGATCACAGATGGACATCTCTGCTCCACTGCTGTCATCTGCCAGCAGGAAGTCGTCCAGCAGTGTGCTGCCCTTCAGGCCTCCATAGATGAACACATATGGACCTACAGCTGCCACAGCATGCCGGCACCTGCACAAAGTAGGGTTTCCTTCCCAGCAGCGCTGATTGGCACCCTGTGTGCAAGGGTCATCCACATGCTGCAGAAGGCAGCGCCCATTGGCAAGCGCTCTGATTGTCATCTGCCATCAATACAGCTCTCTGAGAGCACTCACTGCATTGCCAGGGTCCCATGCAGCATGGCGAGAACACACAGAGCCATGTCCAGCCCTGCTGCATACTGGGACGGGTGTCTCCAGGAGAGCAACGGGCTGCACAGCAGATGCAGCTCAATGATATGAAGGCATCCAACCAGGTAGCAACACAGGCCCAGGCATGAGGGCTTTCTGCTGGAAGAGGGGTTGCAAAGGCTAGGCAGTCACGGTAACAAGGAGCTGCTCACTGGGATACTGATCGCCCTGGCTGAGGCACAGCCCCCAGCGACATGTCCTCGTCCTCAGGGAGGCCCATCTGGCCCACCCACTTGCCAGCTGCGGTGTCCAGCACGCAGACAGAAGAGGCATCGTCCACCATACGGCCCCCGCCCACAGCGCCGCCAGAGATGTGTAGCCTGGCGCCCACAAACACCGCGCCGTGCTGATACCGGTGGGTGGGCATGTTGCCTGCATACACAGCCAGGCGCTGAGGGTACCACGTCGCCTTGAGGTGCACCTCTGTGGTCAGCCACCATTCAGGCTTGTTGGTGAGCAGGATACACAGCCTGTTAGAAGCAGCGTTGTACTCCCAGCAGAAGTCGTCAGGAAGACTGGCTGATGTGCTGGATACCTTTTTGCAACCATGCAGGGACCCCAAAGTGATGCCCAGCAGATGCAGCGCTTGCCTGGCGCAGCTGCCCATTCCCACCGGCCGTCGCGATGCCGTGCCAGACCATAAGCATCCCCCAAGGGCACGCCAGTCTCATCACGCCCGCCGCACAGCAGCAGCAACCCATCTGATCTGGCTGCTGCAGTGGCATACATCCTGCAGAGGACACACAAGTGACTGAGCTGTGAGGTCAGGGTGTCTCAACTGTCTCAAGCTGGCACACAACACGCTGCATGCAGATGACGCGGCCTATCAGTCATGCCTTTGCAGGCTCGGGTGCAACCAATGCAGTGCCTCTGCTGCGACGTGAGCCATGCAGGACGCAGGCAGTACCTGGCGCTGGGGGTGTCCCCTGCTTCTGTGATCTTGCGCCACTGGTAGGGCTTGTCTGAGGTGTCCAGGGCCCAGGCATCCGACAGTGTAGCCTTGCCATCATTGCCCCCCATGGCGACAAGGAAGCGGTTGGCCACCAGCGCAAGGGTGTGGGCATACCTCGCACTGGGGCCAGCACCTTGCACCATTACCCTGAGAGTAGGAGAGTGGCGTAAGCTCAGCCCTGGAATATGCCACTCACAGCAATGAACAACAACTAGATCGGGCCTGCACTGCACTGCTACTGTCTGAGGCATGGGGCCCAGCATGCGGGAGCTGCTGTTGCTAGCCCCTCTGACTGAGGAGAGGTCACACACAGGCAGCCGTGCCTGAGAGTACTGTACAATTTCACCTGTGCCACCGCGGGCGCTCAAAGTCAGTGAAGTCCAGGACATGTAGATCTTCTGATGCCAGCCCTGCGGGGCCTATGCCTCCCTGCACAGGGCTCAGGCGTGAAGCCATTGGGATTCCTGTTAGCAGGCAAACTCGATGACAACAGTTCTAAAGCAACTGCTGTCAGCTGGGCCCAGTGTCATTGATGTGTGCAGCTGGTCACCTCTGACATGCATTGCGTACCTGGATCACCACCATGCTGCCCACTGCAGCAGCTGCATGGGCAGCACGGGGTGAGGGAGGCTCCCCTGCAGGCGTCATGCGGTCCCACTTGCCGCTGCGCACGTCCATGAGGTGGACATCGTTTGTGGCCCCAGCTAGGCGGATGCCTGCAGGTAACAGGGCAGCAGTAGACGCCCAGCAGGGGCAGAGCTCCAGAGTGAACACAGCATGCCAGATGCTGGTACAGCTGCTGCATCCTGTCGCAGCATTGCAGGGAGCCCTTTGCTGGCCGTGACATCCACAGGGCAGCCTTGCTGATTCTAGACTGACACTGTGGGAAGAGCGCCTTTGAGACTGCAGGCCTCTCCTCACACGTCATGACCTCAGGACATGGTGGCTGCAGCAGTGACTGCCCTGCCGCGTGCTGGCACCTGCCTGCTGAGTGGCAGGCTGCTTGCAATCTGGCAGCAGCCGGCAGCTAGGAGGACAGCAGCAGCCCTGTGCTTGCCGCCTTCTGCCATGGCTGACCTGTGCTCGAGGAGGGCCCAGGCGAGGCTGGGGCAGCATCGCCACGTGAGGAACCCTCCAATGCAGTGGCGCCACCTGTGAGAGCATGGACATGAGGCTGAGGTCAGGCCTGCAAAAGAAGGGAGTTTTGACACGCTGCTTGAGCAAGCCCTGGCTCAGCATTTGTTTGCAGATGTGGCTTGCTCTCAGCACAGCAAGCCTGCGCAGGGGTGACGCGAGCAATGTGTGCATGATCGCATGCTGCAGAGGTGTCCTCGCATGTGTTGTCCAGCTTGTGCCTGCCATGGCAGTAAGCTTACACACCAGCACCTCCTGCATGCTGAGACTCACCAAATAGCACCAGCTTGGACCCAACCAGCTCCCCCTCTGGCCCTGCAATGCTGGTTAGCGTGTGTCCGCAGCGCGGGCCGGGTGGCAAGCCAGCCAAGGGGAATGGCCTGGGCCTGGGGGCAGGCAGTGGTGGCCCTGGCTCTGCCTCCATCAGGTCCCCTCAATCCTGCCAAGTGATGCTCTGCTCCAGATGTGCGCAGTTGTGTCGAGCTTCTGGGCCCCAGGTTCAGATCGCGCAGCTTGTCTCTGTGAAGCTCCAGGGCAGCATGGAGTTGATCAAAGCTATCAGGCTCGAAGTAACTTTGAGGTTGACCAACACAGTTGAACATCAGCCTTGGCGAGATCAGCGCCCCCTGCCACAGCAGCCATGCCAGGCATGAAGGCTGGGCCGGACAACAGCCATATTGACATCTTTTTGAGGATCAGGCCTGTCCCCAAGCAGTCCGCATGTCTACAGCTGGAGCCCTCAGATGGCAAGGTGGCCTTCAACCTGCCTCGAACCTACGCACAGGGGTACATCAAGACTCCTCAGATGCTGAATGCACTGCTGGGGGCCACATGACATGTCACTGCCAGCGTGAGTGACCTGCAGGTATGTCAACAACCAGAGGGAGCACTATGAGTTCAGGTTCAATGGCATCCTGGGTTCCGAAGCAAAGCAGGATGAGGTATGTCTCTGCACAAGCATCTAAGCGCTTGCTGCTTCCATCTTGCCTTCCCACATTTTCAGCAGCGAGGCCTACGCAAATCTCTCAGCAAGCCTGTCAGCTGCCTGCAAGTCTCAGCCCACTGCTGCAGGTGTTTGAGCGGGTGGCTCGCAATGTGGTTGCTGGGACAATGGAGGGGTACAATGGCACTGTGTTTGCTTACGGCCAGACTGGCTCAGGCAAGACCTTCACCATCACTGGCGGCCCAGAGCGCTATGTGGACAGGGGCATCATCCCCAGGTCGCTGTCGCTGGTGTACAACGAGGTGGTCAAGCGCAGCGACTACCAATTCACAGTGAGCATGTGGCATTCATTGTGCCAAGCGGCGGTGCTGTGCTCCTCAGCTGCAGGCAGACCTTGATGCAGCAGGGGTGCAGCCCTAGCCACACGACAGTGAGCTTGAATGCAGAATCCAGCTTGACAAGCTGCAGCATTCAAGTGGTCAAGCTGCAGCGCCATGGTCCCGGGGACCTGCAGGGCAATTGCAAACCTGGGCTGAGCCTTCAACATGTTCCCTCAGCAGAGTGCTCTGATCCTAGAAGGACAGGTTCTCAAAGCCGCCAATATGCTGCATCCAGCTTGGCTTTTTCACATGTCAGGGGATGGACCAGCTGTAGACCTTCTCCTGCCCCTGCAGGTGCACATCTCATACCTGGAGATCTACAATGAGACTGGGTATGACCTGCTGGACCCCAACAGGGAGATTGAGATGCTGGAGGACCTGCCCAAGGTGTAGTCTGTTACCTAGGACATGTCACCTGCTGCTTCTCCTGCCTGGTGGTCTGCTGCTGAGGTGACTGCGGCCTGGCCTGTTCCATGTGCTACCTGCCAGGGGTGCTTCCCGGCCCTAGATGTTCTATGCCTGGCCGTGTTGCATAGTCTGAGGGCGCCCAAGCCCCTGGCAGTCCCCAGAAAGATGCAGGCGCGAGGGCCACAGCTTGCAGGTCAGAATGTGCTGCAGGCAACCCCGCTGAACACCCAGGGCCTCACGCGGCCACTCCATGCCGTCCAGACATGGGGCCGCCCCATGTCTCACCCTGAGCCTGCCTGCCCTTCAGGTGTCTATTATGGAGGACGAGGACTCGAACATCCACATGCGTAACCTGTCCATACACAGGGCCAACAATGAAGAGGAGGCACTCAACCTGGTGGGGCATGCGCCCAAGTTGACGAGTCCTGCCTGCACAGACCGTTGAAAGGGCTGCAACTGAGTGCACATCGCAGCAGCAATGCTCTCCCAGCCACGTCAGTGGCAGATGCAGAAGCCGGCATCAGCCCCGCTGGTGCATCTAGCATGGTGACAGCACTATGTTCTTGCACTGACCTGGTCCTCAGCACAGCTGCAAAGGCCACATGCTGTGCTTTCCTGCAGCTGTTTCTGGGGGACACCAACAGGACCATCAGTGAGACGCCCATGAACCAAGCTTCCTCACGCTCCCACTGTGTCTTCACCATATACATGGAGGCGCGGCAGGCAAGCATCACATTGTGTCGCCTCGCAGGACTGCAACACCGTGAATGTTGCAGAGAGCAGTGCTCATGCAGGAGTGACCCTTGGCACATACATGGATATGTGCACATACATGGTTATGTGCCTCCTGCCAAGCAAGCCAACCCATGGTGCTCTGTCATGGTCTAGGTCCTGCAACGAGACAGGCTGGGCAGGAGGCTGGCTGCTTGGCAAGGCTCCTAAGCACCTGCTCCTGCTAGTCTGGTTCCTTGCCGACTGTATTGCCTGCACAAAGTAATATCCTGCCAGGCAGCAAGATTCTTCCAGTACTCCCTCAGAGCCTGCACCTTGACCGGGAAGGGCAGAACGCGCTCTGCTGAGGGTGCAGTGTGCTCTGACAGACGACCTAGGGTATGGCCAGCATAGGACAGCCTGCTCCCTGAGACTCTCACAGCTCTGCAGGTTGGGGAGGAGACAGTGAGGCGCTCAAAGCTGAATCTGGTGGATCTAGCAGGGTCTGAGCGCGTCAGCCGAACCAACATCGATGGGACGGTGCTGCGGGAGGCCAAATACATCAACTTATCCCTGCACTACCTGGAGCAGGTCATCATTGCCCTGCAGGTGATTTGGGCAATTCCTCTCTTCAGGTGACATGCGTGCATTCTGGCTGCACTCCTGGAGCAAGTCGTCGCAGGCCAGCTGCTGCTTTGTTGTGTAACATGCCCAGCAATGCCTCTTGCAGAAGGCTGGTGCCTCGCTTGTGTTACCCAGCTGCCTGCCACACCAAAGAGGGGTGCTGAGACTGTTGCCATCGTCCCAAACATATGGCTGCTGCCTGTGTGCAGGAGCGCAGCATGGGACAGGCCCGCCCCCACGTGCCCTACCGCAACTCCATGATGACAACAGTGCTGCGGGACAGCCTGGGCGGCAACTGCCGCACGGTCATGATTGCCAACATCACGGGCGAGCAGGGGCAACTGGACGAGTCCATCTCCACGTGCAGGTTCGCACAGCGAGTGGCCATGGTGTCAAATGAGGTGAGCCTTGCACCTCTCCAGCACGAGCAAGGCCTCGGCCTGACAAGACATCTGCCACGGTGTCAGGAGCTGCAGGGAGACTGTGCCTCAAAGCAGGGTGGAAGCCATCAGCAGTCAGTGGGTGGCACCCTGGTGGTGTTCAGAACGGCTGCTGGACGAAGAGCAGTGTCATGGTTGGTGCAGGTGGTGCTGAACGAGGAGCTTGATCCTGACCTGGTCATCAAGCGTCTCAAGCAGGAGATTCGAGAGCTGAAGGATGAGGTCAGGTGAGGGGGAACGGCCGCCAACAGCCATGTTCTGCAGGCATCCTGGCCCTGCACCCCTTCCAGGTGCCATGAGTTGGTGGCTGTAGTGACCTCACCTCTTGGGTTCCTCGTTTTGCTTGCAGGTCTACTGATACCAGGGTGAGTATCAGCATGTTCCTGTCCCTGCTGTAGGTTGCTGCGCGGTGTGGGGGAGGACTGAGGCCCCCTCAGCATGTTGCTGTCCCTGCTGTAGGATGCTGCGTGGTGAGGGGGAGGACCGCGGCCCCCTCACCCCTGACGAGCTGAAGCGCCTGCGGGCACAGCTGGATGCCTGGCTCGCAGAGGAGTCGCCCGGCGCCATGTTGGAGCTGGGTGGCAGCATGCTGCTCATCAGGGCTGCCCTGGACATGCTCAAGCAAGGCTGCAGGGGGCTTGGAGGGTTGCAGCTGCAAGGCGCCCAGCTGCAGAAGGCCCAGGGGCAAGCAGCTGGGATGGAGGGTGCTCAGACCGAGCAGCTGCGCAAGCTGAAGCTGCAGGCAAGCGGCAGTGGCAGTCTGGGTGCACTGCCACTCTTGGTCGCACAACAGGGTGTGTGCGCCTGAAGACAGGCCTGCATAGGGCATGGGAGCCATGCCCTGCTGCTGGCAACTGCTGTACTGTTGCTGCCATGCTTCAGTACTGCACCGTGCCCCACATCCAGGCTTGCCATAAAGGCAGCCAGGCATGCCTGGCATTGCATACAGAGCCAGCCCTCATGTACTTAAATCAGGTCTCACTGGCCTGCCTGCAGGTCCAGCAGCGTGACAATGAGATCAACATCTTGGTGTCCATGCTGAAGCGGAAAGAAGCTGCGGGGGGTGCTGCACTACTGAATGCTCCTCAACCCCTGGCAGCTCATGGGCCAGCAGGGGCCTCACCTGCCAACCCCATGCTGAACGGCTACGGCAGCCATGCCAGCACTTCTGGGCCTCATGTCCACCGGGAGCCAGCAGGCACAGTGGGTGGGAGCAGGCCTCTCCAGCAGCCATCTGATGCCAGCCCCAGCCAGGCCGTGCATGACAGGACTGCAGACACGTCCAGGAACACTGTAGCGGGCATGCTGCCAAACAGCATGCCAGCAGCCAGCCTGCTGGCTGACAGGAGTAAGGCATTTGAGCTGTTTCGGTGAGTTACACAGCCATCTAAGTTGCACAGCCATCTGCGCATGCCAGTCAGCCGTCTCGCAAGGACCAGCCCATCATAGGGACCATGCTGCTGTTGTCCAGAGAAGCACATGAGGTCCATCAACTCTGTACAGTGCACGTTGCTTTGCGCAGGAAGAATTACCGCAAAAATGAGGTGATAGATGAAAACAAGGCTCTGCTGAAGACAAAGTACAAGGCGGCAAAGGCGCTTGGGCAGCAGGTGAGTTGCATGCTGGCAGGCTGGCCATACATGATGTGGTCGTTGACTGCAGCCTGCCCAATGGCAGGGGCCAGGAGCTGAGCTGCACACTGAGAGTGTTGCCACAGCCAGCCGCGGGTGCCAGCCACTAGCAGGACCAGGCCATTTCTGGGCCACTTTAGGGGCCTGCTTGAGGGTCTGTGCTTCCCTCCTGGGAGGCAAGGCAGAGGATGGCTAGCGGGCTCAGCCGCTGTTGCTGGTAGTCTTCACAACTCGATCGCTCATTGCACATGTGAATTGGTGCCAACCTCTGTATCATGTGCACAGCAACTCAGTGGTATTGCACTGTCTATCAAGCTACCTGCACAGGTGCTCAGATCCGCCTGTGTTGCAGGTGAATGACTGCAAGCATCGCATTTCTGAGCTGAAGGCGCTGATCCAGCAGCGCAGGGTGCAACGGTCAATGGCCTCTCCTAGTGGCGATGCGGCTGACCAGCCGCCCGACCCAGAGGAGGACAGAGCCAAAGCTCAGATTGAGCAGGCAAGCAGGGACCTGCCAGCATGTGCACAATCCTGTGCACAATGAGGTGGTGCACCACCTGACTGCTTTGACTGCTGTTGCATGTAGGTCAGGCAGCCGCTTACAGCTTTCCACCCAATCTCTTTTGACAGGAAGCATGCCCTGTCCTTGGGCTGCTGAGTAGTTGTAGAGCCTGCCTGGGCCCCATTATGAATGATTTAATGCTCATGCATGTGCCCGCAGGAGAAGGGGTGCTACAAAGAGGCATTTGAGGGGCTCAGGGAGCTCAAGCATGAAATTGAGCATCTACAGATGCTGCTTGAGCAGAGCCGCGCCAGACTGCAACGGGATTTTGAGCAGTGGCATCAGCTCATGCTGCGGCAGCAGCAGAGCGCTCCAGCACAGACTGCTCAGGCAACATCAGACGGCTCCAGGTATGCTGCACAGCAGGCCACCAGTTGCTACCAGAAGAGCTGGCTGCCATTTGAGTGCTGCAGACTGCAAGACCTGACTTGCCTGGCTGCAGGAATGTGCAGGTGTCAGCAGCACAGTCAGCAGACATGCAAGTCAGCAGTGCAGCACTAACACCTTCCAGCACCTCCATTCATCGCTCGAGCTCTAGTTTCGCCTCTCCAGATAGATTTACAGTGAGTGCTATGTCGGCTTGTGGGTACCTGGCGGTCTGCCTTTCACATGTGCTGTCACTGCAGGCCTCCCTGTACACTAGCGTCGACCCCGAGGTGATGGCTGCTGCTCGCCCTCTGCTGACTGGCAACCCAGCAGCTGATGCAGACATCATCAAATTCTACCAGGCCAGGGCAGCCCTCTTGAGAACGCAGTCGGCATCCATTCAGTCACAGCACTCATTGAACAGCAGAACCTCATGAAAACAGTTGACGTCACTAGCTAGTGTCAGGCAGACAGGCGGCAACTCGATGCAGGCCACAGCCTTTCAGCCTAAGCCAGCTGCACACAAGCAGGGGCCATGATCAGTACACAATTCAGCAATTTGGGCCTTTGGCTGCTTTTCAACGCCATGCCTCATGTTGAGTGTACGGAGGCTCACTGGAAGCTGCAAGGTGCAGCCTGACTATCCTGGGCAGAGCAGGCAGCCTGCCCATCAGCTCAAGGTGGATCGACTACTCAGGATGCAGGAGCAGTCATGGCAGCCCTCGATGCAATCACTAAGTTGGCCAGATCATCTGCCGCGATGTTGTTGAGGGCAGGGTCATATGGGGCAGTCTGAGCACATAGCCAGGGAATGGAGGTCAGCTGCCTGCTCTGCCTGCTGCTGTGGCATGAGAGGCCAGTGCATATCTAGATTATGCAGCAGAGGCAGGCAGGTGAGCCCTGGGAAGAAGCTGCCGGTGTTGTATATGGTGGCCAGGACGATGTGCAGGGACTGCGGGTTGGAGACATGGATGATGCAGACTGGCATGGCAGCCACCTTGATGAACTGCAGCGTCTGCAGCATGTCAGCCATGAGCAACAGCCACTCTGATCATGGACAGCTGCTGCAGTCCTTCAATCGCTCCAGCACGAGCATCAGAGCCAGAACAGAAGATAAGCTCTGCCTCCCCAGCTGCATACAGATGCAGGGTCAGCGTTTGTGCAGTCATACCCTGGCGCCAGGCGTTGCAGACTGAGCTCTCCTTCACCTGCTGCAACATGTTGCGCTCCTTTACTAGCCTGACGCTGAGTGGTGGCTGCATATTGCTGGCTGGGGCCTGCATAAATTGGGGAAGAAAGGCCCACATTGCCTTCCCGGTATGGTCTGTTAGCAAGCATGGCATGGCGCCCTGCATGTGTTGATGCAGCAGGACTCACTGCACCTTTCTGCTGAACGTAGCTGCCATTCTTGGAACTCTGGATCAGTCCTTGATCGGCAGTTCCCATGCCATGTCCAGCCTGATCAATGGGGTACATCACGACCCAGCATCTCATGAAGCCGTTGAAGAATTGCTCACAAGTCTTGCCTCAAGTACACAAGACTTGTCAGCGCTGCAAGGGGAAAAGCAAGCACTGCAGAGGGTTGTAGAGCATAGAACGAGAGACACTGCAGCAAGTCAGCAGCTCTGGACCTCGATGATGAGGCCAGCACAGGCTGGTGAGGTGAGTCTGTGAGTAGATGGGCCAGCATGACGCATCGTTGCAGTCTCAGCAAGAGGCTGATGACAGAACATGCAAATGATGCTGTTTGGGCTGCCCCCCAGGCAAAGACTGTGCATGCAGATCCTGGGCAATGCAGCGGCTGCCAGCCAGCTGGTGCAGTGGCTCAAAGACTGGAAGCGGCGGCCCCAGGGAGTGGAGCCTGCAGCAGGCCCTGCAAAACGCAAGAGAAAGCCGGACTTGGATTATGAGAGCCATGGTACCTTCATGGTGCGTGCCTGTCCATGGCACAGCATGGCATCCCCTGCACAGCTGCAAGCTGTGACGGCAAATGTTCCTGTTTCAAGAGCTGGCATGCAGAAGCTGCAGCTGGTGCTGCTTTGCATCCTGCAAGGCAGGCATTCAGACAGCTGCTCAGCTGCCCAGCCGCTCAGCCATGCATGGCATCCACAGCATGAGGTCTCTGTGCAGGCTGAGCTTGCACTTGCAGCATGTTGTCATGCATTCCAGTCATGTTCTGCATGCATCTGCAGCAGCAGGAAGACTCAGAGTATGAGCCTGGAGAGACCGAAGAGGCTGAGTTTCTTGATGACTGGGATGATGAAGAGGAGTCCGACATTCTGGCAGCAGTGCTGCTGGTGGGGCCTACTGGCTGTGGCAAAACCGCCATGGCCTATTCTGCAGCAGAGGTGGGCACCTGGGAAGCCCATGCGCCTGACACGCTGCTGCTGCCAGTGAAGGAGGTGAAGGGGCTGTGGCAACTTGTTGCAGCTTACACAGAGTGCAGGGTACAGGGGTGACCATCCAGGCTTGCATTGCATCTTGTGCATTCTCTTGCTTAAGGAGCACAAGCAGCAAGTGCCCTGCCTGGACGCTGCAGAGCCGTGCCCTGCCTTTTGCTGTGTCCACCTTCAGAAGAGGGCAGTGCCCTGCAGGAGTTGGGCTTCCGCGTGCTGGAGTTGAATGCTGCCTCAGATCGCTCGGGATCACGGCTGACTGCAGACGTGGGGGAAGCCCTGCAGTCTGACTGCATGCCCCGCAAGGTCAGCCCGTGCCTTGACTGGCCAGCCTGTTCAGACTTGCTTGCTTGCTCACAGGAGCGCCCTGCCGCTGTGGAAAGGCCTGTGCAATGACTCCGTTTGCAGGCACAGCTCGTAAAGTCACACCCCGCCCCTGCATGGACTTTGATAGCTGAAAGCAGGTGTGCGTGTACAAGCCCCAGAGCTTACGCCCCACTCAACTATGTGTGACTGCACAGCCAAAAGTCTCGATGCAGGGCCAGTTCACCACTTCCAATGTGGGGTGCAGAGGCAGAAGACCTCCCCGCTGAAGGCCATCAATGGGCAGCGCAGCCTGCTGCCGATGACAGGCAGTGTTCAGCAGCAGGACTTTGGGGATGTGCTGCTTCTGGTGGAGGAAGTGGATGTCATCCTGGATGCTGACAGGGGTTTCCACTCAGGAGTGGTCAACCTCATGAAGACCACCAAGGTGGGCAGGTTTTGCTGCTCTTTGTGGCTTGGTGGCTTCTGATGGGGTCCCTCCCTGCAACCTGCCATGCTCTGTGCTTGACAGCCACCTGGGCTGCCCTCGACATCATGCTGGGCATGTGGCAGGCTGCAGCTGAGCTCTGGCCAGCGCGACATGCAGCACAGCACCAGTGCATAATGCAGCAGCGGCTAGCCTGCCGACGGCAAGGTGGCCTTGCCATTACTATTGTTGCAGCTTCCAGATAGAGCCCTCTCTGTGCAGCGACCCATCATCATGACTGCCAATGCTACCATGCCTGCAATGGCGGCCAACAAGCAAGTCATGACAGTGGACATGCTGGCGCCCTCGGCGCCTGAAATCCTGCGCCTGCTGGTCCTGGCAGCTGCTCAGGCAGGGCGGCGGTGCACGCTCCAGGAGCTGCAGCGGTGCAGCAACACAGCAGAGGGGGATGTGAGGTAAGCCTCACCTGTGAGCTGGGCAGTATCATGCTCACTCGTTGCGGGGTCCACAATCTGCCTAGCTGGGCGTCTTCTGATATCAAACAGAAAGCCTGCTGTCTTAAACAAATGCTGCAAGTGTCCTTGCAAGTCTTGCATCTCAGACTACTGGGGGCACAAGGGCTGGCAAGCCAAAGGTGCATCAGGAAAGTGCAGGGAGGTGACGGTGCAGTTTGTGCACGCAGGCGAGCGCTGATGGCTCTGCAAGCGGGGTGCCTGCCCCAAAAAGCTGCAACGCAGCCGCTGACAAGCAGCGCCATCGCAGCCACCCTGCCCGATGCACTGCAAGCTCAGGTGCAGCGCAGCATGGCCCGGCAGGAGTCTGGCTGGCAGGCCGACGATGCTTCAGGTGCAGGGGAGCATGCCTGGCATGACCTGCTGGAGTCTCTCCTTCTAGCTGGAGCGCCAGGAAGCCTGTATCAGGCTGAAGACCAGTCCTGCTGGGCCATGCTTGCTCCCCCGCAGGATGCAGGTGGGGGCACTCCTGCTGTTGTACACATTGTGGGGCAGTGACTGCGCTGATGTGCATGTTGGCCCCATGTTGTGCTCCAATGCTCTGTACCCTTGCATCGCACATGCAGCCTCTTGTATCTGTACCTGCTGCACTGGGCGCTCCTGCACATGGGCCTCCCTCAAAGCTGTCGCCTGTGTGTGCTGCAGATCCCCACCCCAGTGCAAGGCAGTGGATGGCTCACTATGCCCCAGACTGGGCTTCCTTTGCAAGCCATACCAATCTAGATCTTATGAACTCCCTGATGAGCCTGGCCAAGATTGGCAGCACATCGCTTGAGCTGTCTGGCAGCCGCCGTAAGCAGCATTACCTTGTGAGCAATCATGTTTTGGACCAGGAAGCAGTGCTCACTTTGCTGAGCTGCTACAAGCGTTAAGTGTTGCCCCTCATTTCATCATTCTGTTCTGTGGCCTCTCAGGGCGCCCAGTGGCTTCATAAGTTTTGCAAATTGAATTGACCGGACCTTCCAAAGCCTTGACTCTGCCCCTAAGCTTTACACCGAGCATAATGGGTTGTACTAGCAGCAAGAATGCAACCGTGGAAGGGACCTCAGCACCCGCAAAGGTTCGCATGTTTCGAGCAACGGGTCTCTGGATAAGCTCCTGCATTGACAACTGCACACCGTATCTCTGCAGGGTGCTGTGACAGAGAATTCGAAGGTGGGCTCCAGTGCAGCATTGTGGTGCTGATGGCAAGCTGCATGCTGACGTTGTCAGTGCTGCCTGCAGCCCACTGACCCCATCGCGGCGCAGCTGAAGACTGACATCCCTCCTGAGGTGGGTACTGGCATCGCTTCAGACCCTGCCTCATGAATAGTATATCCTGAGCCTGTGCACCCTGCAGGTCAAGATTCCTGAGGATGTCAAACATGAGGGTGTCGCAAACCTGCACGCACACACCACAGCTGCACAGGGCAGCCTGGCCCATGCCAAAATCATCTTTGTGCTGGGCGGGTGAGGTGCTGCTCTGCATTCACGCAGGCTGTCCTCTGGCGGGAGACGACCTCCATGCTTGTGATGTGACAGAGATGCCCTTCTGCCTGGCAGCCACCGGTAAACAGTCTGGCAGGTGCAGGCGGGCAAGCAGCTCAGAAGCTGCTGGGTTGCAGGCTCCTCAGCAGGCACCAAGCAAGACTACAATGCAGCCTGCATGGCTGCACGCATCTGTGTGATGCCTCTCTGCAAGCCTGGCAGTACGTGGCACTACGCGATTGACGTGCCAGCACTCTGGACTGTTCTGTCAGCTAGACCATGCTGGCTGGCAGCAGCCACTGTGCGGCCACAAAGCTGCCTGTTGCAGACCTGGGCAGCAGCAAGGGTGCCAAGCAGAACCACATTGCAGACTGTACAGCTGCATGCCTTTGCACGGTGCCTGCCTGCAGGCCTGGCAGCGGCAAGGGCACCCAATGCGAGCGCATTGCAGCCAAGTACAGCTGCAAGCACCTGTCTGCTGGCGACCTGCTGCGGGAAGAGGTGAAGAGCGGGTCAGAGCGGGGCAAGGAGCTGGCGGCCACCATGAAGGAGGGCAAGTTGGTTCCGCAGGCAGTGAGCAACTCTGGGTGGCTGTTGCATTTGTCTGCACAGGGCCTGCAGCAACCCTGAATCTGCTCATTGGTGCAGCAGGAGCAGAGGGCACCAGATGCTTCAGGGGGTGAGCAGAACAGCGCCTGGCATGCTGTGCTGGGTGCCGACAATGCTGTTGCTGGAGGCACTCAGGGAACAGCTGGAGGCGGACAGGGTGGCTTTGTTGCTGCACAGCACAGCACTGCAGTTGCTGTATTTGCATCAGCATCTGCTGATTGAATGGTCCTGATGCCACTACGCCACAAGACCAGGCTATGCATGCTGCTGCTGGTCAGCTGCATCAGACGACAGTGCAGCCGTCCAGGCCCACACGAGGCCCGCCAGCTTTCTGGGCCCTAGACACCAGTGGGCAGCAGACAGTCTGTAACTGACAGCTGCTGGAGAGGCGTGTCCATGCCGAACCAAGCCTGCCCTTGATGCCCTGCAGGTCACCATTGAGCTGCTGAGGAAGGCAATGATCGAGAGCAGTGCCAACAACTTCCTGGTGAGGCACACAGCCTGCACCAATCTGTGGCGGGTGCAGGAGCTGCCACGGTGCCAGTCACAGTGGACAAGGCAGCAGCAGCATCGCTCTGCTGCAGCATCAACTGCAGCTTCCTCGCCTGGGCCCTGGCTTCATGCATGCCTGCCCAGCCTGCATGCATCTGGGGGGCGTGCAGTCAGTCCAGCTCCCTTGCTGCCCCGCAGATTGACGGCTTCCCGCGTGCGCTGGACCAGGCAGAGAGCTTTGAGAAGGAGGTCAAGCCCTGCGACTTGGTGAGACCCAGACTTTGGCTTGCTGCGCCTGCAAAACGGCTCTGCACCTCCACCTCATGCATGTGCAAGCCTTGCTCTGCCAGTGCGCCACACATGGAAGCGTGTAGGTGCTGCCTGGCAGGTGTCACTTACCCTGCACCGCTCCTGTTTCTCCACCACCCAGTGCATGGCACCCCTGCATGTTGCTGCTCCTGAAGCAAGTCCCCCTTGCCAACTGACCCGGGCATGGCGTGCTTCTTGCTTGCTGCTTGCCAACGATCCTAGATGCTGGTTTGACATGCATCCTGTTCTGCCGTGTGCAGGTCCTCTTCTTTGACTGCCCTGAGGACACCATGAAAGAGCGCCTGACCAGCCGCGGCAAGACCAGCGGGCGTGCCGATGACAACGAGGAGACCATCATCAAGAGGTGAAAGCCCCCACCCGTCGTGTCATGTGCATGTGGACACGTTGTGGGACGTCCAGGTGTTGGCGGCTGCAGCTCTGCATCCTCAGCGATCCCGCAAGAACGAGGGCAGCCTGAGCATCAATGTTGGGCGTGGCCTGCGCCCACCAGTGTTTGGCACCTGTGGCGCTGTGGGTCTGCTTGATGGCCTAGGAATGGACACTTTGGCACAGATCTCAGTCGTACAGGGTTTGCCAGCAAGCCTGCACAGCTACCCTGCTGCACATTATGCAGCAAACATGTGTGGCTGAACAGAAAAGCGATGGCTGAAGCTGGTGCCTGCTGCAGGTTCAAGACCTTCCAGGAGGAGAGCCTGCCCGTTGTGGAGCGCTATGAGGCAGAGGGCAAGGCTAAGCGCATCAGTGCTGTCCCTGCGCCCGAGGTCGTGTTTGAGGAGGTGGTCAAAGTGGTGGACCCCTTGTTTGGCGCCCCCAGCACACAGGTGGGCTACATCGTGCAATCATCAGCTGTCATGAAGGCCCTCACAATGCACAAACAGGCTGTTCCCTCGCACAGCATGGCCTAAACATCACTGCGCATGTGGGCTGCACTGCGCTATGCTGTACCCTTGGCAGCTGTGGCCACTTGACTGCATGCGGTGGGCTATGGTTTACAGCAGCCGACAGTGGCAACACAGCTGCATGTGGTGGGCTGCACTGCACCGTCCAGCAGCCAGCTGCTGCTCGTGGAGCACTGCACCGCACCACCCAGCCAGGGCAGGACAGCAGCCTATGGTGCGCTGCCACCACTGCGCCGTTCTGCAGGCAGCAGTGCACTTCAGCTGCTGCGTGCTGCCTTCGGTGCGTCAACCACTCAGCAGGGCCAGGATGGCTGTGCTCAGGGGGAAGCAGGCAGTCAGCCTATCCTTTCCCCCGCCGCAGGGAGCTACATGCGCAGGTGTCCAGCCCCTGCAGCATGAATGTAGAACCCATCAGCTTTGGCAGCAGTCTCCAGTCGACAGTCCTGTCGCCTGGCCCTGCAGCTCCGCAACACCTGACGGGCCGCATGCAGGCCCGATGCAGACTTGCCCAGGCACCAGTCGCATTCCTGCGGCCACAGCCTGTTGCAGGAGGGCATACACCTGAAGGCAAACTTGAGGCCGGCTGCTGCTGCTGTGTTCCTTCACTGTGCACATTCATACACTGCCCACGCCTGCCCTCTAGGGCGCCAGCCAACCCAGCTCAGACCTGGCATCTAAGGTGGACCATGTCCCTGGAGACCTGCCAGCCCACAGCAAGATCGTCTTTGTCCTGGGCGGGTGAGTCCTCAAAGCTGTGATTGTTTGGTATGAATGCACGTCACCTCTGCCTTGTTTGCTCAAGCATCAGGCACCCAGCTGGCCAGTGCAGCCAGGTTGCCCTTCGCAGGCATGCATTTTCAATCAATAGTGCGCAGTACGACAAGCATTACTTTCATCGGCCCTGAAAGAGCCCTGCATCCGTCAATCAGCATGAGGTGTGCCGGTCCCATTGGCAGGCCCTGACAGCAGGCTCCTGTGTGAGTGCACTGGCACATCATTATTTCAGACATCCATGTGGGCCCCCTGCCCCACCCCTGCAGCAGGCGAATGCATCCCATGTGGGCGCGCTGGCACATGCAGCCAGCCTGTCAAGAGTCGCCTGCAGGCCTGGCAGCGGGAAGGGCACACAGTGTGAACGCATCGTGGCCAAGTACGGGTACAAGCATCTGAGCTCGGGTGATCTGCTGCGCGATGAGGTCAAGAGCGGGTCAGAGCTGGGCAAGGCCCTGAATGACACCATGAAGGAGGGCAAGCTTGTGCCCACAGAGGTCAGCTGCATTGTGCTGACAGAAGCCTGCACAGCAAACCCGCATCTGCCTGCATGTAGCCAGGGTTAAGCAACTGGTAGTGTGCTGTGCTTCGAAGAATCATCAGGTTGTCAATAATGGGGGGATCATGCCGGCTGCCTGCCAAAGTCACTTAGTTGCAGGGCAAGGGCCCTTGTCGTGCAGCCTCGTTTATTGCAATCATCACACGAACGCCTGCAGCGTCAAGAGAACACCTTGTGTGCTGCAGGTCACCATTGCACTTCTTCGTAATGCCATGGTGAGGAGCGGCGCTCACAAGTTCCTGGTGAGCTGCTGGGCCAGTCTGCTGCTGCCGTGAGCACAGGCTCAGGATGAGCACCAACTCGTGAGTGGACCTGGCTGCTCTCTTGACCTGCAGGTGGACGGCTTCCCACGGGCTCTGGATCAGGCAGAGATCTTCGAGAGGGACATCAAACCTTGCCAGCTGGTGGGCACCTGTTCCTGATGGTGCAGGGCGTCCTGTAAGCCAGCATGTGCTCTCCTGCAGCAGCCAAAGCCCCGGGTGCCAGGCCCACATGAGACGTGCTGCAGGCATGCTGGCTGAGTTGAGAGCCCCAGCATGTGCACCTCTGCAGCTGCCAGAATGGCTGCACCTGCTCTGAGTGAGATGCCCCAGCAGGCCGGGCACACTGCTGCTTGTGCAAGGCCCACAAGCAGAGCTGTGGAGCCAGACGACTGCACTCCTGCAGCGCTCACAGCTCGGGCTGTCACAGCTAGGTCAAGCCATCTGTTGGCATGTGCAGGTGATCTTCTTTGACTGCCCTGAGGCCACAATGGAGGAGCGCCTCTTGGGCAGAGGCAAGACCTCAGGGCGTGCAGATGACAACGTTGACACCATCAAGAAGAGGTGTGGCAGCTGCTGGGTCTGGCCCCTGCTGCAGGGGAGGCTGCAAGTGGAGACCCATGCTGATGGGATGTTGCACTGCAACTCACATGATGTTGAGACCAGCAGCATGCCTAGACATTGTTTGCATGAAGAATCATGTGGCAGCTGCTGCTGATGCTGCGTAGCAGATTACATGCTCTTGTCACCAGCAGCATATCCAATCAAGCTGTTAATGCCTGATGTGTGAACTGCTGGTGCTGGTGCTCCCCTGCAGGTTTCACACCTTTGTGAACAGCAGCATGCCGGTGGTCACCCACTATGAGCGTGAGGGCAAGCTACACAGGATCTCTGCTGTGCCTCAAGCAGAGGAGGTGTTTGAGCATGTGCAGAAAGTGCTGGACAAGCTAGAGTGACCCTCTGCCACCACAGAGGAATCTTAGAGGGGATAGATGAGCTGAGATGAACTTCTACAAAGACAGCATTGGGAGACCAGGCTTCAAATGCATCACAGAGACAGAGGCGTGCTCACACTCTCCCCACAGATAGGCAGTTCAACCACTGACATAATGAGTTGAAGACATGTCGTAACAGTGATATTGGTCTCAAGGGCTCCGATCTGGCTGTCTGTGTGCTTGGGAGCAGCTCTGCCTGGCATGCAGCAGCTCATCAACTGGACGCTGATTCTCAAGCCATGTTGTGTGCGATGATTCAGCTCTGGCTAGAGTGTTGAAGCTGCCTCATATGGCACCAACCTCTTTCAGCCAGGCTGTGTGTGTGGGGCAGGGGTCAGCTTGCCCCTCCTCCTGCGCCTGCTGGCTGATGTCGTAGAAGAAGCCGTTGCGCCAAGGGAACTCCTTGACTGCCGTGGGAAAGTCTGCGACCGAGCGCGAGTAGGCACACAGGCGCTCCACCACTCTGCTGTCCAGTTGGATGCCCAGCTCCCCCTCCCCTGCTGCAGAGAGCTCCCTGATGAGCTTTCTCACCTGCAGAACATCAAGGCAGCTACTGAGTGGGATGCTGTGATGGCTACTTCTGCCCTGCTGAGGTCAGCAGGCCCAGCCAGGCCCCCCACCTGGTCAAACAGCAGCAGGGAGCTAACACTCGGCGATATCATCAGAACAATAATTGACGCACAGCATGCTGAGCTCACAGAGCAAGTGCAGCACACTCAGCTGCATAAGGCGGCGGCGTCTGGCCAGCAAATTCCAATGGGGAATGTCTGAGCGCGTGTACTAGGTGAGCTCAGAAGCTGATCCTGTGTGTAGCTGCTTCCAGAGGTGTCTAAGCAAATGTACAACCAGTTTTGCAGCAGAGATCCTCCTGACGAACCTCAAGCCTCAAAAGCAGGGATCACTAATTGGCAGCAAACAGGCTCATCGGTCTGCATCAGGGCAAGGTCAAGATATAGAGCTACAAGCAATTCGTGATGTCTGCAGCTGCAGCAACGCCACGACGTGGCCAAGCTGCATCTTTTGCCTGTGTTGCAATGTCAGATGAGGCTCCTCATGTGAGGGGTGCATGTGCCCGAATGTGCCCACCTCCTCCTGATGGTTGGACTCCACCTCTCCCACTGAGCACTTGTGCCGTGCGCCCACCAACATGAAGGCGCTGCAGCAGGAAGACAGGGCGCCCTGGAGACCTGGTCGCCCCCTCCAGGCAGGCAGGCTCATGGGGAGCCCATGAGTGGAGGTACATTACTCAATGCCAGCTGCAGCAGGCAGGGCCTCCCTGTGGGACAGGCGCCATGTCAGGCAGCCCTCAAAGGTGTGGCAGCGCTCAGAAGGTCTCAGGGGCGGATGCAAAGTGCGCTTCGCAGGCATGACAAGAGCAGGCCCTGAGCTTGAAATTTGTTGATGCCAGCAGCCTCCCTTGACAGCCCACAATGCTTCAGGCACATACTAGGTTGGCAGTCTGGTGTGAGGCGGCTTGGAAGACATGCAAGCGTTGCCCTCACCAGATCCAGATGAGCTTCTCCAGCATAGACTTCTTGTAGGACACGTCATCAAGCACCTGCATGCAGACTGGGAGTCTGTGGCAGCCAGCAGCCTGCACAGCGAGTGCATACGCCAGGTCAAGCTGTGTTGGGGGCCAGGTCATGCTGTCCTGAGGCACCATGAATTGGCAGGTGCAGCCAACTCATGCCTTGCCGAACCTGCGCGACAATGTGAGGGAGCAGCTCCTCAGCAGGTGGCAACAGCCACCTCATGCATGCCTTGCAGCATGCGAGCAACACTGAGGGAGGCATTGTCAGAGCAGCTCCACAGCATTCAACAGCGGCCACCTCGTGCCTTGCAGCTGAGGTTGCCGGCGTGCACTCGAGTGGCGAAGGCTTCAGCGTGCTTGCCGGCCACTGCGGTCAGCCCCTCAGGGTTGAGGTCTGTCTTGCCGTCAATGGGCTTAGCACCCTTCTTTGGGACAGCAAAGTACACCAATGCCTGCACAGGACAAATGCAGACAGCACGTCAGCACCAGTTCCCTCAGTGCCCTGGGCAAATGTCTGCCAACAACAGCTTGTGCCAATGATGCATCAGCACAGCATGCAGCAGGCCAGTCCTTCATACCTGCCGCTCTGACGGCAACGCAATGGGAGAGCGGGGCATGGGAAGCAGTGACTGCTAATTGCCAGTCCACCAAAGTCACCTGTGTATTCTTGCCCAGGCCCCTTGCATCCAGCCACGGCTGCAGCATGCCATTCTGAATGAAAATCAGATCTGCAGGCATGGCGGGTGGCTGTCACTGGGTTTGTACATGCATTCTTCGGGTGACTTGCACAATGACGCATGTATTCAGCAGCTCTGCCGTCCTTGTGGGGGTGAAGCAGCAGTGGCCACACCTTCGTGTCGGTCCTGTGGCGTGGCATCCAGCACTGCTTGGAGGTCATCATTTCTTGTGCACACCACGATGGGCCCTTCAGCTGTGCTGATCTTCTCACCCCGCTTGATGATGGTCTACAGACGCCCAGAAATGGCATGAGCGGAGTGCTGTGGGCGAAGGCAGCATGCATGTGTCAAGGGGCTCACATCATTGCCGGGACCCATCTCCTGCAGGGCTGTGGCAATGCGACCGCTGCCCACCAATGTGAAACCTCCACCAGCCTGCATATGCATGTTGTGCCAGACTTTGAGACGTGGCCAAGCCTGGATATATGCAGCCAGAAGGTGCATGCTGACCATGCTCATTGCCATCACCCTGGACTTTGCACGAATGCTAACGTGGGCCCTTTTGCTTTGCGTGCACTGTTTAGAGTGCCGTTGCCGAAGATCAGCTGCGGATTGGGTGTTTGCAGATATCGCAGATGATCCTCTTGCGGTGGGGCAAACGTCTGCTAGCCCATGAGCTCTGGCATGCAGTGGTCGCCGCAGCAGTGTCAACGACATGGCAACAGAATCTGTGACCTATCACCACTGCTGAGTTCATATTCTCAGCTGTGGCGATTTCCCTTCTGTCAACTTTAGAGCCAGAGACACGGGCCATCCACAGCAAGATGAGCAACGCCCCTGCGGAGATCGACTGGGAAAAGTGAGCCCTGACCATAGGCTCTTGACACTGACCAACTTCTGAACCACCTACTCCCTCACTTCATTACCTGATGCTGCTGCAGGCTTGACAAGCAAAAGTTCATTGTCATCGGGACTGTTCTGTTTTCTGTGAGTCCCTTTGTGTGCATGAACTGCTGGTGGACGCCTGATGTAGCTGCCACCCTGCAAAATGCAACAGATATAATGGAGCATCAAACTTCTCAGGCTTCCTCATCTCTTTGCAGGGCGTCTCGACATGTTTATTCCCACTATCAGTCATCAAAACAAGACAGATGGCCATTGCTGGCATACCCCCAGGCTTCTGGGTGAGCTGTGCTGCACCTGCTCAGAACGTCAGGCCAGAACCCCAACCTGAGCACGTCGCAATCAGCAGGCTTCGATGCGTGCAGGGCGTCAGAGAGACGGCTCGCAGCATTCTGGCGCAGGACGGCATCAGAGGGTTGTATAGGGGGTTTGGCACGGTCATGTTGGGCGCAGTCCCTGCTAGAGTGGTGCGCAGGCTGCCCTGCAAATTCACGGGCAGGCCAGAGACTGCCCGTGCTGACTCTGCTGGCTTTCACGTGGCCTTCCAGCATTCAATGCAACTCAGCCATACCTGCACGCTGACTCTATGGTCTCTGGAGCACATCTGCTGGCTGTGCTGCACATGAGAGGCCCTGCGATCGCTGGCAGGGCATATGCCTGCCAACCCTGAGGGGCTACAACTCCTCAGGGCAGTTGTCAGGCATGCTGATCTGTGGAGCACGCCCACAGGTGTCACCCATGCTGCCTGCAGTGCTACCTCTCCACCCTGGAGCTGGTCAAGAGCGCCACCATGGGAGTGGCTGGCAGGCTGGCTGCCAATGAGGCCCAGCAGGCTGGCATCGCAAATTTCGTGGCAGGTGTGCAGCCTTGGAGCATGCACGATGGCAGGCGCTCCCATACGTAGACAGGTCCCCTGCCCCAGCCTGAGACTGTTGCTCAGCAATCTCTCCCTTTGCTGCGTCCTTTGCCATGCACCTGCAGCTATTTTGGGCTGGGAGGTGCCATGCTGCTCCTGTGCAGCCACCATTTTCACTTAAGCCAGTCACTGTGGCTGCAGGGGCTTCAGGGTGAGCCAGAGCGCTTGTGAGCAATGACAGTATTCTTGCACACTGCAGGGGCCAGTGCCTCTCTGGTCACCCAGTCCATCCTGGTGCCCATAGACGTGATCAGCCAGCGTCTCATGGTGGCCGGCCGCCACGTGCCCTCAGCGCAGTCAGGTGCAACCGCCGCACCACCGACACCAGCCCAACAGAGGTCCCCCGCTGCTCCTGCTCCCAGAGCCCCCATGGCCCAGAGCTGCCCAGGTCCAGGGCAGGTGCCCAACCCTGCATTATGTGCCAGCCCTCCAAGGCGGCAGCTCTCTGCGCTCAGCGCTGCGGCTGCCAGGCCCAACGGCTTCACTGTGGCCAGGTCAATTGTGCAGCTGGAAGGGATCGGGGGCCTGTACAGAGGTGGGGCTCCGCCTTGGCTCACTTGGATTGAAGATGAGTCCATATTCAATGATTGCCCCCCCCCCCAGTGCATGTTGCGGGTCAGGACCTGCACCCTGCTGGTTCAAGGAATCGGGGCCAGCCTTGCCCAAGCTGCACACAGCTGCCGCCACCCTGCCTTTCACACATGGCTGCAGGATTTGGTGCCAGCATCGCCACCTTTGTGCCCTCCTCTGCGGTGTGGTGGTCTGCCTACGGCGCCTACCAGAAGGCTGTCTGGCACCAGCTGGACAGGCGGTGGCAGGCCTCCAGCGGCAAGCCCATCGACCGGACACCCAACCAAATCCTGTCAGTGCAGACATTCTCGGGCATGCTTGCGGGCTGCACCAGCGCCGTACTCACCAACCCACTGGATGTGGTGAAGACGAGGCTGCAGGTGGGGGTGCTGCCCATGCTCACTGAATTGGCTTCAGGCAGCCTGAGTGGCCACATTGTGCAAGCATTTCTGCATGCTGGTAGGCATGACTGCTGGGCCCCTCCACTCATGGCAGTCTTCCTGTTGGTCAGGCTGCAGGCAGCTTTGTGCCAGGAGCACATTCTGCACTGATGCTTGCTTGCGGCGTGTGCGCTGGCAACTGCCATGGAGATGCCCAGCCAAGGAAGTGTGCCCAAGTGATCTTGGCTCAAACTTTGTAACAGTCCAGCCACATCTCACGGGGACTCCCTCCTCCTGTACAGATGTCTGCCTCTTCCATTGCTCCCAGCCAGCTGATCATGAAGACTTGCATAAATTGCCAGACAAGACATGACATTCCTTTTGAAAGTCACAGTTATGTCTGCAGGTGGCCACCAGGGAGCAGGGCGACGTCAAACCCAGTTTTCGCCATATTGCCCAACAGCTTGTACGTGAGGAGGGCCTGAGCGGCTTCTACCGAGGAATCGCTCCAAGGTGCCTCAACACTGTGCTGTTTGGCACGTGCATGGTCAATGCGTATGAGCTGCTCAAGCGACTGAGCGTCAAACCAGACCAGTAATTGCACAGCTTCAATCCCCAACTTGCCCCCTGACGAGTTCCTTGTCCAGTTTCGACCTTGGAGTCAATTTCAATTTGACAATCATTTCATTGCTATGCATCCTTGAGCAAAATGACTGGCCGCTGCACCAGGTGCCAGCCCTACTTCAAAGATACTGGCTCTGCAGACTCATGCCAATGATATTGATGTCTGCACAGATTCCTTTGCTCCCAAAGTCGTGCCACTCCCGCCCCCATCTGTGCCTGTAAAGTGAGCTGAGAGTTCCCACAAGCGCCTGGCGACATCTGTGTCATACGATTCCTTGCTGGTTGTGACTGGTTTGCAGTTGACAAAATACTTGCTGGTGACATGCTCCACCTCCGGCGCTTGTGCCAGCCAGATGCTGGTCTCAGCTCCCTGCAGAACCCCAGCAGCAGCCTGATCATGTTGGTCAGAGCAACAGGTGCTGGGGACGCAGGTGTGCTGACGGCCTGGAACGTGAAGCGATGTTCAGCAGATGACGGGGAAGCCACGGGGGAAGCAGGACTCCACCTGTGCAGGTGTCTTCATAAACAGCTTGGCCACCTGCAGCAGAGGCCGCTGCCACACCGGCGCACTGGCAGGGCTGAACAGGAAGCGTGACAGCTCCGTCTGCACCACTCCTGCAGAGCCAGCAGAGTGCTCATTTGAGCACAGGTTGAAGCTGGTGTAGGGGTTGCTGCGTCCTGGCAGCAGGCAGACAATGAAGCATGGCAGGGGATCTCAGGCACAGCTATCGACACTGCATACAGACCAGACCTGGGTGCAGAGTGTTCACAGTGATGTTGCTGTTGGCTGGCAGCCGCCTGGCAAGCTCATAAGTGAACAGGCAGTTAGCCAGCTTGCTCTGGCCATACGCCTTCCATCGCTCGTAGCTGCCAGGCGCCACGAAGTCAGGGTCCTCAAACTGGATGTGCCCAAACTGGTGCGCTGCAGAGGAGACGTTCACGATGCGGGCTGTCCTGCAGACAGGGGCCACCCTCCTCGCACACGCCCGCTTGCTGCCCCTCTCACAGGATGCCACAGCACAGCAGGCATGCGACAGCACACGTTGCGCAGAGCATGTGCATGCAGGCAGGCAGGTGGCACACAGGCGCTGATGCTGCAGGAGGCGGCAGCCGACCAGGCGGGCACAGAGCACACAGCTTGCACAAGCTGAGGCCCAAGCTGGACATGCAGCCTGCACCACCCGTGCAAAGTCGGGCCACAGAATGCCACAGCAGCACACAGGAGAGGCGTGTGTTAGCTGCAAGAGTGGCAGCAGAGAGGGATTACATGCCGGCTGGGTACCTGCAGATGTGGCTGCAGGCGCTGGCCACATGGACAGCATGTGTAGGCAGACCAGTGGCAGACATTGGCCTGGCACCTGTCATGGCCCTGGAGGAGGGGCAGCAGCATAAGCGTGAGGAGGTAGTGCCCCAGATGATTCACTCCCAGCTGGTACTCGTGCCCCTGCCGGGTACGCATCTCGGGGCAGGCCATCACACCCTGCAGCAGCAGGCGCCTGTTGAGCTGAGGCCTGTTGAGCTGAGGGGCTGGCTGCCTGGGATGCAGGCAGTGCGCAGGGCCCTGTGTGCCTTGTGGCAGCAAGGTTGCTGTGTTTGATCTCGGGAGAGCCCCTGCCAGGTTCACACATCTCAGGCCAGGCCATCGCACCCTGCAGCAGACGGTGCAGCCTGTGCTCAGCTGGGTTGTGTCGCATCTGGAATGTGGGACGCGCGCAAGGGGAAAGGGCCGGTAGCAGAAGGCTCTGCATGTCAAGCTCAGCCCTCACTCTACAACACCCCCAGTGACTGACTGCTCAGATGCAGAAGGCTTGCCTTCTACAGCAGCAGAGCGACTGCAGCTCAGCTGGCCACGCTTCACTCATACAGGGCGCCGCGAGTGTCTCGCCTGCATGCGAGAGGCAAAGTGAGCTGGCAGGCCTGTTTAGCGCGCTCTGGCCAGCTGAAGGACCCAGAGGCCTCGTACCCCCCATTTCTCAGTGGCCCTGGCGCTGCAGCAGGGGCTGGGGTACTACCTGCCTGTGTTCGCACCAGCACCATCATGCTGACAGCACTACGTTGAAGCTCACCGCATTGTTAATCAGCACGTCCAGGGGGTGGCCCATGTCCAAGCAGCGGTTGGCCATGTCGCGCACGCTCTGTAGGTCGGCCAGGTCCAGGGACAAGGATTCAACATTGGCACCCCTCACCTCCTCTCTGCAGAGGCAGAAGAGCATGCAGATGCGGCCTGTTTGCTGAACAGCCACAACAGCACTATCCTGCACATTGGGTGCAGCATCATGCTCATCAGGGCGATGATGCTGCCTTGAAAGCTCTGCACTGCATGCAAGACCAGGCAGAGCAGCAGCCACCACGTGCAACATGAGTGAGGGCTATGCACATAACTACCGTATCCGCTGCTTGGCAGCTGCAGCCTTGTCTGAGTCCCTGCACGCTATGACCGTTTGGAAGCCTTGCACTGCAAGAGCCTTGGCAGTCTCATAGCCGATGCCGGTGTTTCCTCCTGAAGGGAAGACTGGCACGGTCAAGGCAGGGATAATGCTGCCAGGCGGAGCCAGATGCTGTTTGACCACACCTGTCTGCAGTCACAAAGCTGTCCATATACACACCTGTGATGAGCACACTCCGCCTGCTACTTTCTGCAGTTGCCCAGCATGCCAGTCCTCTGCTGGCCCTGGCTGCCAATTTCCTTCCTGAGCCAGCAGGGCAGCTTCTGCTGTCGAGGACAGTCTTCATAAATTGCCTGCCTAGCTGGTGTTTGTGCAGATGTGCCATTGCTGATGTTGGCCAACGTCACGACCAGCCTGGATGATGGAGTGGCCAAGAAGGTAAGTAATCAAGCAGGACCACCATGGGATGTGGATCATGGCCATCATTGCAGCAGCAGAGGCATTTGTGAAGCAGGAGCTGGCAGGCAATGATGGCAGCCATGACTGGTGGCACATCCACAGAGTCAGGCAGATGGCACTCCTGCTGGCACAGGAGGAAGGCTTGCCCGTGAGACCCAGTTGATCTTGAGCCTGTCTCAACTGCAAGTTGCAGATGCGGTGTGCTCCATGTTTTCTTGCAGGCCAGCAAGCTGGAAGTGGTGGAGCTGGCGGCACTGCTGCACGATGTCGGGGACTGGAAGTACTCTGGCAGCCACACAGCCCAACGCGCTTCTGTCCAGGTATGACAAAGACTACAGCATCACCTTGAGGCATGCCCTTCAGAGGCATACATCATTGCAACTCGTACATGGCTGAGGGTGCCAGGCCTTAGTGTCACTGTTGCCCTGATGCTTTGCTTTGAAAGCCAAAAAATGCTTCATCTGTGCAGCTGCTTTTGGCTGAAGGCAGCCCCACCAAAGCATGCCAGGCTCACTTTCCGAATGCAGGCTTTCATGGACAGCCAGCAGTACCCAGTAGAGAAGGCTGCAGAGGTGCTGCAGACTGTGGCAGGAGTTGGGTTCAAGGAGGAGCTGGGTACAGCCCCCACAGGGTCAGCCATCAGCCCTGTGCTGGCAGCGGTGCAGGATGCTGACAGGTGAGCCTGCGGCAAAGTGCGAGACGCAGCGTGTGCCTGCTGCGGGCCCAGCTTGGAGGCATGCCCCTGTTGTCCATGTCAGGTGGCCATGGCTTGTTTTGAGGCCCACCCCTCTCACATCTGATGTCCAGGCTGGATGCAATTGGAGCGATTGGAATTGCGCGATGCTTCACATTCGGAGGCAGGTGGGGGCCTGCCAGGGCATCGCATGCTGCTTCACACACTCCATCAGAAGCAGGAGTGGCGCTACACCGCAGCTCTGCTGGCATGGGCAGTGCTGGCACAGGTGCCCAGGGTAGTTCCTGCAGCATTGCTGTCCGAACAGAGGCCTGCAGGTGCTGCAGTGCTGGCATGGGCATTCCCACAACAGCTGCCCAGAGCAGTGCCTGCTGCAGCCTGCACACAGAACATCATTGACTGGGTCATCCAGAGTCCTGCAGGTTCTCCAGAGTGCTGCATGACCCTGCTGTCCCCCCAGCAGACCGCCTGACCAGGGAAATCTACACCGATGCCAAGCGGCAGCAGACCACTCTGAACCACTTCCATGAGAAGCTGTTCCATGTCAAGGTGCGCCTCAATGCATGCAGCTGCTGCTGTTTTGTGCAAGGCTGCTGTCCAGCTTGGCTGCAGCCGCTTCTGCATCAAGTGGGCCTGCAGGCAGCATGTGCCTTCCCACTAGCGGCTGCCCCATCACCTCAAGCTTGGCCCCTTTCACTCAGGACATGATGAAGACTCAGTCCGGCCGGAAACGGGCAGCACAGAGGCATCAGTTCATGCAGCAATTTCTGGACCAGTTTGAAAGGGAGTGGCCGGGTGATTCTTGATAGCTCCTCTCTTGAGCAGTGAACTCATGCCTGAGCCAAAATCTTGAAGTCAACGCCACATACACATGTTGTGTGCCTTGCACTCCGTACGCGCATTGATCCCAGGAGCTGTGATGGCGATTCTAATTCAGGACAGCAGCTGTCTTGTGGCAGCTCAACTGTTTGATGCTTGGGTCAGGCAGCAGCACAGGAAGTTTGGGCAGTGGAAGCAAAGGTCTTCCAGGGCAGATATGTGTCACGGCAAATTCTGGTTCGCTGAAAGGCAGGGTGTTCACAACAGCGTGCCAAAGACTTTCAAAACTCATGCCAGCATTGCTGGACAAGGTGACGGTCTGAAATAGACCCCACAGCTGGCCATCATGCAGACAGGCCCTTATATTTGGAGATTAATACGAGATCCTGCACCACAAAGCACTGCAGAGTCAGGCTGTCAGAGCGTACTGCAATTGAGAAGCCGATCTGTCGGTGGAACTTGGGCAACAACAAGTGCATAGACCAGATGCAAGAGAAGTGCAGCATGGTGGGCACCTCAATGTACTTTGAGTACTCAAAACTTGACCACCGCTCCTCTGTGCTCCAGTCTTTGGTGTGCGCTCTCATATAGGCACGATACTCAGGCACTCCTGCAAAGAAGCAGCACTTGCCACTGATGCACCCCTCAAGACACAGACTCTGGTGCATCTGCACTTTTCTCAAGAGAGAGACTCTGAGCCCAGCCGCAGTCCCCTCTAGTGTTTGATGATGCCACAACCACCTGCACCGCCTTCAATCATGCTCTGTGAGCAGCCCCACCTGGCAGCCAGATGTTGTCGGCCACAACAACGGTGCCCTTCTTCACAAAACCCTTCTGTACGAGCAGCTTCAGGTCGGAGACATAGGCTGACTTGATGTGGTCCACAAAGATGAAATCAAACGGCTGCGCCGGCAGCTCCTGCATCATGTCAAATGCTGGAAGTGTTGGCTTTGCTCTTGACATCATCAGGCTTAGCGAGGAGTCTTGCCAAGCATGCCAAGCAATGCAAGGGAGTCTGCCATGCACTGGCACTTGACTGCTGTAAGGTGGTCAACATGCAGTGCGGGCACATGGTGATGGGCAAATGGCACTGAGCCACAGGCTGGGCAGGGATCATCCCCTTGCTCCTGGCTTGTCACCTGAGATGATTTGTAAGATGTGTGAAGCAATGCAACAGCCAGCACCCTGTCACTGACTTGACCTGGAATGGCAAGTTGCAGACACACAGCTGCAACGAAGAGCTGACCAGAAGATGGCAAGCTGCAGACACACAGCTGCAACAAAGAGCTGACCATGGCCTGCACCGAAGTAGCCAGCAAGGAGCTGCCAGCATGTCTGATACCTGAGTCAATTGCCATCCCAGCTCTGGGAAGCAGGGCTGCCTGAATGACGTGGACTCACATGTTCATGGCTCTGAAGTGTCCCTGGCACGATCTGGACGACTGAGCTGAGTCCAGCATGGCCAATCATCTGCTGCATGACATCCTGATGATGGGGATTTGGCTCCACGCTGTACAACTTCACATCCCCAAAGTCCTTCATGCGGTCAGCGATGCGAACAGCTGAGTAGCCTAGAAAGCCGCCAAGCTCCAGGGCAAGCTGCATGGACAGCAGCCAGTCAGCAGGCAGGTGCTTTCCTTGCTACAAAAGGCCCCAGTCATTTGCGAACAGCTGTCTGCTTGCCAGGCGGGCAGCAGCCGGGGCAGCACAGACAAGTGCTTTGTTGAACGCAACACAATGCCAAGCCATTGAGAATGTTGCATGCCCACACTGCACCTTTGGCCTGCATCTGGCAATGACTTCATCGAGAATGAGGCCCTGCAGCACCATCACTTTGGGAAGCTGCTGCTTTTGGGTGCTTCTCTGCCTTGCATCTGGCTTGCCTTGGCCTCACCTTCACATCTCCCACACACATCTGTCCTTTAGTATTCCAGAGAAAATTGTCCACTGCGTTCAATAGCAGCTGTGGCGATCCTGGTGGGGCACGTGCTTTGGCAGCCCCAAGCACTCTGTAAGCTTCAGCTATCTGCATCTCACTCTGCAGACAGAGTGACACCAAGGTGCTGTTTAGAGGCACTGAGCTGCTATATGCATTCAATCTGATTGCAATCACTGTCACTCACCCTATTCATCTCGCCACCCCTCTTCTCGTTGAACAGGCCTCGAGTGAGGGGAGGACCAAAGCTCAAGCGTGTCAGCTGCCTTCTGACGAAAGCTGGCACAAAATTCCACCATATCCACAACGCTGCAGCTTGCAAAAACTCAGGCACTGGCACCCAAATGCCGATCCACATGCTGCTTGTGCAGAAGAGCTTCTGATCACAGGTCAACGCTTAGTCAGTGCTGGTGACCTACTGAGACCATTCCTGCAGTTCCATTCATGCCCGCACCTGAGGTAGGACGCAAGTGATACTCTAGATCCCTCTGTGCAACCAGTCACCCAGCTTGGCAAAGGTGTTGTTGTGCTGCAGGCTACTGTGGCACCCTGCAATGTGGAAGCCCTGAAGAGGTGCCTTGAAGAAAATAGTGGCAACAAGGACAAGTGCCTAAAAGAGGTGCAGGCCTTTGCTGCCAGCTGTGGCCAGACACAGCCCCATGGCGGCTTAAACTCCACCAAAGCTCAGTGAGGCCATCAGGCAACATTACATTGAGCCCCTCTGGCCTCCCAGGCAGCGCATCATGGCCGCAGATCTCCAGCAGGCTGCTCAGAACACTATCGACAGCCTACGCGTTGCCTCCCAACCCCTGAGGCCCACCTCTAGTGCCGGCGGGCAGCAGGGAGCGCGCTGCGCCACACGAGGCGCCAATGCAGCAGCAGTAGACCTCTCAGCCCTCAGCTTGAAACCTAGCACTTCGGCCCAGGGTGGCCAGGTTGTTGGCAGCCAGACAGACAAGCGCAGCACTCCAGCCGTGGCTGACACCAGGGCTGTGCTAGGCCACCTGGCAGGTGCGCCTGCTGACTGCATGGCCTGACAAGCAAATGTTCTGTGTGACACCACTGAGCACCTCGGCAGATTGAACCAGAGCCAGTGTGCCACCTGCGTGACATGCTGCTGCCTCCTGTCATGGGCAGTGCCACACGTCTGATGAGCTGCTTCCTTCTGCAGAGGGCGGCAAGCTGCATCAGCTGCCACGGGCGCCCAACTCCACTCGAGTGCTGCATCTTCAACAAACTGCTGCCTGCTGCAGAGGGAGCCAAGCTCGAGGTCTCCAAGATCGGGCTGATGTGGGGCGACACTGGCGCCGGCCCCAGCTCAGAGGCTGCAGCAGCCATGTTTGACGCCCTGCTGCAGCGTGTGGCACAATGCTGCGCAGCGCTGGTTGCTGCACAGCATAGCGCGGGGCCGACGTTGCGGCAGGCGCTGTTTGCGGGCGCAAAGGCAGTGACTGAAAGCTGTGTAGAGCTGGTGAGCAGCCCCCACCCCTTTGTGCCATTCCTGTTTCCGGGGCCCGCTGCACTGCAGCAGCCAACCCCTTCTGATCTGTAACCTCAGTGTCCCCACCCATCTCATGCTGCATGTTGGCCGCATGGTGCTTGGTAAGTAAAGTCTTTGCCTGCCAAGAATCTCACAGTTCAGACCCTCTGCTACCCCTTGTCCCAGCCTGACAACTCTGTTCACGCCCAGCGTCTGAGCTCAGTTTCAGGGGCCGGTGCTGGAAGCCAGCCAGCCAGCCAGCCGGCTGCAGAGCACCTCTGTTGCCTTCCAACTGAACCACACGCAGTGCATGAGGATCTGGGGGCTTGCCTGTATGGCAATTGCAGTCAGGGTGACTCATCAATAATTCGGCTGTCTCTGCTCTGACCTGGCTGCATATCCAGGCACGAGCATCAGAGGGCAGCTGCACCTTGCCCTGATACACTGCTTATGTACCGCACAGCCTGCTGCAGATCAGTGAAATGTCACTGGGGCCAGAGGATCAGGGCTGCTTTCAATTGAAGCATCACTATGCATGCAGGTTCAGGGGCTGGCCCTGGAGGGCAGCCGCGGCGAGGCCGCGCTGCACCTCGTGGGCATGGCCAGCTCCCGTTGCGAGGCTCTGCCCGCGCTGCCCCTCAGCGACCAGGCAGCCATCGGCCGCGCCTTGTCACGGGTCGCCCGCGCCCTCAAGGACGTGCTGCGTGAACTCGAAGAGAACACAGCCACTGCTGCACCACAGGCAGATACTGCTGGCAGCAGCAGAACAATCCATCAGGCTGCACCTGGTGCGCCTCAGAGCTCAGATGGTGTCAGCATCAGTGGGGCCCAGCAGGCAGCTCAGAGTGCCGGTCCATCTGCTGTCAATGGCACCGCCACAGCAGCCAGCAGCTCTGAGTTGGATTGTGTCGATCTGGATTTTGAGGCAGGGCCCCTCTCCCCTGCAGAGCAGAGGGTGTGTCGGGTGGCGGCCCGCATGGTGCAGAGCAGTCTGGACATCATGAAATGGTGCATTGCCGCCCTGGTGCAGCAGCCCAGCAGCGGCGTCCTGCCTGAGACTGTTAGTGCCTGGGAGAACGTGCTGTTTCATGCTTGCAACATTGAAGTGAACTGCAGCATGTTGGGAGCTGCCACCTATGCCCCTCAGGACAAGGAGGAGGTCAGTGGCGCTGCTGAAGCTGTGCTGCTGTCCTGTGAGCTGCTGCTGCAAGAGCTGGAGCCAGCATTTCCTGACAGAGCCAGGAGCTTTGCACTTGTTGAAGACATTGAAGCAATCAGCACTGCAATGCATGAAGCCATTGATGCCTTGTGAATTCAGGTCAGGCTTGTTCAAGCACTTCCAGTTCAGACTGCAATATTATGGATGCTGTCAGAAGGGTCAGCGCCACCTTGTGCGTGTGGCTGCCGCCCTGGCACCAGAGGGTGCCGGGGTGTGGGATGCCTCCCGAAGGAATCCTGCCCTCTGCAGGAATGACATGCTGGCGTGCGACCCGCTCAGAGCGAGGCCATCTGCAGCACCCTGCATTGCAGCAGGCCCCGGCACTGGTGTGACCGGGTGCTGCATGTGGTGGTGATGCTGCAGCTCCTGGATGACCTGCTCGTGCAGCACCTGCTTCCTGCACTTCCTGACAGCTGGCACTGAAGGCTTGGTGGCCCCAAGCTGCTGCCCCCCCGCAGCCAGCTGGAGCGCAGGGGCCCCGCCACAATCTGCCGCCTGCCCTGGCTCAAGCCTGAGCCTGCTGTCAACCTCAGCCAGGCTCCTGTCTGGGCTGGACAGGGGGCTGTTGCTGCTCGACTCGGACAGGTCGCTGTCATTCTGCATATGCCTCACAGGGTCCCTGGCGGCCGCAGTGCTGGTGGCAGCAGCACTCCCTCGGTGACTGCGCCCAGTGGTGCTGGAGGCCGCTGCTGGAGCTGCCTGGTTGCAGGCGGCAGTGCCGCTCTCTGCAGAGGCTGGCCGCAGCCTGGCCTGCGTACCCACGCCACCTGCCTGGTCAGGCCTGCCACCTGCAGCAATGAGGGCATCTAAGCTAATATGAGGCTTTTGGGGCAGACTTGTCAGAATTGCAGAACTCAAGTGTGCTACGTTGTGTGCCCACTGCGAATTCTTGAAACAGTACTACCTCCATGTGCAGACCCCTTGCAGTTGCTGTGGGGGCATCGCTTGCGCGTCTCATATGAGGCCGTCCGGAACTCACCCTGTGCCTGTTGCTGCTGCCCAACCCCCTCAGGCCTTGCCCTGCTACTGCGCTGGGCCGGCTTGGGGTCGGACGAGTCCACAGCACTGGCAGCCTGCACGGCCTGTGCCCTTGAGGCTGCACGCTGGCCGTCCCATTGATGCAGGTCTGCAAGGGGCAGCCTGGGAACCACAGGCTTCTGACGCAGCTTTCTAGGCTGCCGCCCTGAGGCAGTGTTGCCCTGCTGCACCACATCTGAGGTGCTGCTGGCAAGCGATGCAGGAGCTTGCCCGGGGCCAGCCTGCCTGCTGCCCCTCCCTGCAGCAGCCCGGCTCAGAGCACCCCTGGACGCAGGCTGTGACCAGGCAGGCTGCTGCGCCAGCGCAGGTTGGCTGCCGTGCTCCAGCGCCCGGAACCTGCTGAGGGCAGCAGCCATCTGCGATCCTGCTGGCTGCCGGCCGGCGTCTTCCATCCCCTCTCCCGCTGCAGCGGCTCCGCCAGCCCCCGGGAGCGAGGTCGCTGCCTGGGCAGCAGCCACAGGCACAGCCCCACTTCCAGGACCTGCACCCTCGGCAGGGGCGGGTGCCTGGAGGCTGCCAGGCCCTGCCTCAGCCTTGCCGGTATCTGGGCTCCTTCTCGCCGTGCCTGGCAGCACTGCCTGCACTCGAGCAGCTTCGCCTGTGCCACGCTGGCTGGGCCACCGGTTCATGTCCAGGGTGCGGGCCTGGCTGAAGGGTTTCTGGCGCGTGGGCCTCATGGCTGGGGACAGGGGGCACGGCGCTGCCCCCCTCTGCAGGGGTGGGCCTCCCCTGTGGGCATCCTGCACAGGCACCATGGGCCACTCTGCCATGAACAGCAACTGCGGAATGGACTGGACTGGACGAGGCAGGGAGAGCATGGCACTTGTGTCATGCAGATTTCAGCTGTGTGGATGTCACCTGGGGCAGGGGGTGTTGCATCATCAAACACACAGTGAACTGACCTGCCATCGCTGGACCCTGAGTTTCACTCCATCCTCAGCACCTTGAGCCTCAGCAGCTTGATCCCGACCCTGCCCGCACTCTGCCTGAGCTGTCTGCCTGACCAGCGGCTGCAGCTCCAGGTGGGGCAATGCCATCTCTGCAATCTCCTGGCTTTCCTGCAGCAGCAAGATGGAGTGACACTCAAGGTGGTGCTGCACAATATACCTGCAGACAAACGCAGCTGTGGAGCTCATTGCACCCTGGTTGTGCAATGCAGTCTGGCTGTGCATGAGGGACACTGTCTCAGCAAACTCTTGCGCCAGACAACTGACGAAAACGGTCATTGCGCTGAGTCTGCAGCTCCCGCCTCAAATGCTGCCTAATCCAGCTGTCTGCGCAGCAGAGCCAGGCCACAGATGCAGCTGCATTTTCATTGTGATGGCAGCTGCAGACTGCTCATGTTCAGTCAAAAGTGCTTTGCCTGCAGCTCCTGCTCGATGTGTGCCTCATCAACCTGTACCACGACCTCCTCAGAGTCTGCAGAGCATCTCCTCAGGCTCAGCTCAGTGGGCAGCTCTGCAGCGTCCCCCTCTGCAGGTCATGCACAGCAGCTGCTCTGCAAAATTGGAGCTCTCTTTGGACAGTAATAAGCAATGTGCCAATGACAGGCATGGACAGGGCTTGAGCACTGTGCTGGCAGCCGGGCATGCAGAGAGCCCAGCCAGGACAGGGTCCAATACAGCGTCGAGCAGTGCCCTGGTTACCATGATGCGCAGCCCCAGCCTGCTGCTCTGCACCCAGGCTGTGAGTCAAGGAGCTGCCAAAGAATGGGTTGTAGACTAGAGCAGCCCTCGCATCAGACGCTGCTGGTGCCGGGCTCTGGCTGGTGCCACGCCATGCCAGCACCACCCCTCCCTGGGGATCCACAGGCGTCAGATCCGCACTGCTGCCCCCAGGCTCATCCTCTGGCACTGTGATGTGCAGTGGGCGGTGCCAAGCAGGGCTGGCAACCCCTGAAGCTGCTGCTGCAGCAGGAGCAGCTGCCACGCCATGCGGCTGGTCCCAGCCAGGCGGCTGCTGCCTGACCTGGCCTGCCGCCATGGCCCCACTGGACAACGCCTCAGCAGCTGTAGGCCGTCGTGCAGGGCTCTGCTGCCTGGTGGCAATGAGCACGCCTGCCAGGGCTCTGCGGCTGGTGGGCCCGGGCTTTGACAGGCCTGCGGAGGGGCTGGGGACACCTGACTGGTGTGGCTTGGGGCCGTGCAGCCGGGACGTGAGGGGCCTGCCGGTGTCCGGCAGGTGACTGTGGCGCGGAACTGGCCAGGAGGCGCGCCATCGCTCAGCTGCAGCAGCAGGTGGTGTCAAGTCCAGGTGCTGAATGTGTCCACAAGGGCAGGCTGGTCTAGTGCAAAGCTGCACCAGATACGGTCACTGTTGAGACAGCAATCCGATGAAGGACGTGCTATTTACTAAGGGTAGAGCTCCAGGTGGTACAACTGATGCTCAAAACAGCCTCAAGACAGGCATCTCCCAGGCTGACAGGTGCCACTGTTGACAACAGTTGACCTCTCTGCACAGGCACCATGCTGCAGTGAGACTTGCGCATGGCACTGCATCAGTACGCTGCCTTGGCACTTCTGAAGTACACCAAGTGCCGACACAGAACGGAGGTGAAGCGTAGCACACCTGCCACCTGGTTGCTCAGTAGCACCGCGCCGATCTTTTGGGGAGTGGCAGACAACCCCGGCGGTGGCAGGGCAGCTGGGGAGCCCATCAGCGTGGAGGTGCTGTCCCTGAGTGAGCCCTGCCGTGACCAGGGCCCCAGGTCCAGGCCGGAGGCATCTGCGGGGCAAGCACTGTCTGCTTTGCATGGGTAGGGTTCTGGGCAGAGTGCGCAGCCGTGCAGCATTGCCCTAATGAGACAGCCACAGTAGCCCTGGAAGAGGGCAGGGAGGCACTGGGTTTGGGACGCCTCGCTGTCTGTGACGTGCCGGCTCACTATGTACAGCCTCCAGGCGTGGAAGCCTGGGCAGCCTGCCTAAGCCCGTTCAGCATCAGCTGCAGGGCCAGACCAGCATGCACCCCTACCCAAGATCCCACTGACAGCTCTGCTCGGTGCGGGGGCCCTGGCGTGGAGGCCCTCAGCCCTCTAGGTAACATGTACACCTCCAGAAGGACCCCAATGACACTGTCCACTGAGTCTCACTGCAGGAGGCTCCAGACGTGGAAGCCTGGTACGTCTGCCTGAGGCCCCTGGGCGAAGTGCACCTCGAAGTCTGGCCCCCGCTGGTGGCTGCCCCGCTGGCTGTGTCACCCAACACCCCCCTGGGGCTGGGCCCCACCCCTGGCGTGGTCTGCTTGTCTATCCTGGCCTGATACTGCCGCAGGCGGCGCCACTTCTGGCGGTGGGTGCAGGCCCCAGCCACCAGCGCCGCAGCCAACAACAGCAGGATGGCGCCGCCCACAGAGATGCAGCCGATGAGGATGCCGCGGGGCCCGTCAGCAAGAAGGCTGGACGCTGCAGGTGGCGGAGCAGTTCCTGGGGCTGCTGCGGGGCTGGTGACTGCCTCACCTGCGGCTGCAAAGCTGGCCAGCGCTGCCTGCTGGGCTTCAATGCCTGCAGGTGCACTCCTGAGTGGTGGTGTGCACCACTGCGTGGGCAAGGAGTGCGGGCAGGACAGCTGTATGGTGCAGGAGCAGTGGCATACCCACCTCTGAGGACCGAGTGATTGTAGGCAGGACACTTGGCCCCACTGAGCGTGTAAGGCGTCAGGTACAGGAGACTGGTGATGTAAGGGGCACTAGGTCTGGGGTGCCTGGTCAGCACTGACAATGTGGAGCATTGGGCACACGGCAGGCCGCGGTGCAGTGCAACGACACTCAAGGAGCAGCCTGATGCTGCTTGACTCACTTGCAACCTGCACAGGAGCCCTCTGGGAGCCAGGTTGCTGCCCTTGCAGCTCAGCTGCAGCGAGCGCCTCCTGTCCACCAGGAGCAGCCCCTGGCGCCAGCCAGCCTGGCTCAGCTGCAGGCACCACCTCTGCCAGCCCAGCAGACTCGCTGAGGTGCGCCCCCAGCAGCGCAGAGCCCTGCAGCGGGGCCGGAGCAGGCGCTGGGGCCGGCGCAGGCGCCAGGGCTGCTGCAAAAATGGTCCTTTGCTGCCTGCCGCGCTGGGCCTGCTGCAGCAGCGCCAGGGCCAGGTCGGGGATGCAGATGCCTGCCGACAGCGTGTAGCCGGCCGCGCAGGCTGAGCAGTCTGCCCCTGCGTACCTGCAGGTCATGACGTGACATGCTGGCCTGCACATGCAGGGCAAGGAAGTGGATGACATGCAGATGCGCATGCGCTCGTCAGAGCAGCACATGACCAATGTCGAGAGCGAGCCCCGACCTGGGCAGTACAACATTGTCTGGAGCAGTGGACGGGCCCAATCATGCAATGTAGTGTCTCTTTGGTGACATTTGTGGATCTGACTTCTGTCCTTGCAGCAACACAAACATGTGACAATAATGCTGTAGCGCAGCTCACCCCAGGAAGCAGTCACAGTCGCCGTGAGCTGCCAGGCACCGGCCATGCCCGCTGCAGGCTGAGCTGTTGCCACTGCCGGCTGGACAGGGCTGGTAGGGGAAAGGGCAGTCCTCTGGGCAGGTGCCGCCCGGCGTGTTGCCAGCTTCGGAGCCAGACGGCTGCGGTGAGCTGGCTGGGGCGACAAACTCCCGCTCACCCACCTCGCACAGCCTGTTCCCAAAGGCACCGACACGGCCGGCATACTGCAGCTGCAGTTCCAGGGAGGGGGGCCCTGCAGGGGCTGGTGCCTCTGCCGTGTCTGCAGGGCACATGGAGCATGTCGCCTCAGCGACTGTGTAGGGACAGGGTCGCACGACGGGGGGCAGTCTAGGGATGGGCACCAGAAGTCTTGGGATGCACTCCTTCTCTTATGGCTTCAGGCAACATGCCAGACATGGACAGGAACTGCAGAAGAAGCCCGGGGCTGACAGCAACCTGCCACCTATGATGCATCATCCTCAGTGTCACCTGTCCCTGTGACTTCGGTCCCCGAATCTGGCTGTTGCAGCACCGCTGCAGCAGAAGCTGCTGTGAAGGGCATGAGCTGCAGCCCTCCGGCCGGTTGCGGGGTCACAAGGACTGTCAGGTTCCACCACCTGCTGGCTGGGCCTGTGCCAGCAGCTTGCTGTTTGAGCTGTCTTCGCCTCTGAAAGGGTGGCTGCTTGTGCTGCACAAGCAGCAGGCGCCCCCCTGGCTGAGCGCCAGAGCCCCCTGAGCCCAGAGCAGGCGACAATCTGCCTGTCTGGCTGCCTGCAGGGCCTGGCGCCAGGGCAGGGGCAGGCAGCCCATGCCTGGATGCCGTGCTGGCTGGGGCCATGGCAGCCTCTGCAGTGGGGCTGGGCGCCAGCGCCAGCAAGGGGGGTGCAGCACCTGCCTGCCCACCGGGAAGGCTGGCAGGGGTGCTCGGCTGCCAAGCTGCCAGCATGCTCAGTTGCAGCACACGCACATCAACCTCTGGCAGCACCAGTCTGACAGCCAACGCTTCTTGCACCGCCGTGCGAGCCCCCTGCAGGCTGGCGCACAGCGCAGATCGGGGCAGTCCTCAAGTTGCTGAGAGACGCACTGGGGTTCAACGATGACAGGGAGTGACATGCTGGCTGAGAGGTGTCATGCATGGCGCAGCCTGTGAGACTCAATGAATTTCTGGCCAAATGGCTCACCTGCTCACTGGACAGCGTCATGCTGGCTGAGAGAGTCAGCAGCAGGGCACAGCTGTCCCCCAGCCCATCGCAGACGCCGCACTCGTCCACCTGCCCGCTCTGCAGAGCAACAGGCACCCTGCTTGCTTTGAACTGCATCGTCCCCTGCCAGACTGTTGGATGGGAACCTCCGGTGGTCAGGCCCCTGCTGGAGGGGCTATGCTGCAGCACGCCCAAAGACGGGCAGCGGTGACAACCTGCCGTCATTCATCAACCTTCGTCTGCAGTGCGGTCGTGTATGGTGCCTTGGCAGGCCAGGCAGCCACCATGAAATTGCGTGGGAGGCCGGCTGGGCCTGCAGGGATGCAGGCTTGTCTGCAGGCGCCCAGATTGGCCTGGCAGACCAATCCTGCAGCTCAAGAATGGCCCAAGCTCAAGCCAGACCCCCAACCTGGCTTGCCCTCCCACTTTTGCTGCCCCACTTGTAAGCCCTGGCACCCCTCTGTGCACCACTTACCTGGCAGCTTGGCCTGGCAGTGTGCATCGAGCTGCCGCACACTTGTCCAAGTAGGCAGGTGTCCCCTGGCACAGCACCAGGCAGGTGGCAGCTGCAGCCGCCTCACCTGGCAGCACAGCCCGGCAGCGTCCACCAGGCTGCTGCAGCACAACCCCTGCACATCCACCACCCGCGCGTTGCCCCCGCAGACGCCGCAGGCGTCCACGCCCCGGGCAGGGCAGCAGGCCCCAGCACCGTCCAGCACTGAGCCAGCCAGGCAGCAGCTGCCGCTGTGGTCCAGCACCCCTGAGGTGCAGCAGCGCAGCTGCATGTCCACGACGCCGCTGCTGCAGTTCGTTGGCACCTGCAGCAAGCAGCAGAGACGATGAACTCACAGCAGCATGACCGGGCACAAAGCAGGCTGCCCATGCTCTGAAGCAGTGCGCTTTGCATGTGTATGTGCCCACCTCACAGAGGCGGCCAGTCACTCCGTCTGGGCATTGGCACGAGCCGCCAGAGCAGGGCCCTAGCCCAGAGCAGGTGTTCCCCGCGCATGAGTCGCAGGGCTGCACATTGCAGCTGGCCTCTGAGGCTGGGCGGACTCCTGGGCAGGCGCTGGTCGTCTGCTGGGCACCCCCTCCATCCACACAGGCAACGCTCCTCTGCATGCTGCCGCCTGCACGTTGGGTACAGTCATGTCACCAGGCCTCCACCTCCTGAAGAAGGCCTGCACAGCTTGATCAAGATGCAAGAGCTGACCACCAGCACAAGCCCTGCATGCACAGTGCTGCACTGTCTCTTGTCAGGCTAAGCAGCCTGGCGGCACAGGACTGCATGGCATGCAGCCAGTCTGGCCTGGAACCTGCAGCCAGCCGCTCACCCTGGCTGACTCCTGTGGCACTGCTGGAGACTCACTGCTCACCTCCGCAGAGTGCACTGCAGTTGCCCCAGGCCCCTACTGCCCAGGTGGCCGCTGCGCAGGGGGCTGTGTTGCACAGCTGCTGCAGGGGCTCTGTCTGGGGCTGGAGCCCACAGGCACTCGGAGTGGCCTGCTCCCAGCTGCTGCTGCTGCCTGCGCTGCTGGCAGGCGCTATGCAGACCGCGCTGCGAGAGGCCTTGCCCCCGCCACAGGTGGCACTGCAGTTTGTGAAAGGCGGGTACTCCCAGTGCGTCTGGCTGCAGTTGCCTGAGCTGCAGGCAGACAAGTGCTGGGGTCAAATTCAAGCATTTTGTTGCCTACAAAGCTTAGTCAGGGGCAGGCTGTCTGCTGCTGGCTGCCAGACCGGGAATCATCTGTATGGCTGGCTCCAGCACGTATCAGGCAGCAAGCATCATCTCACAATGACACGCTTGTTTGTAAGAGCTGCATGCATGTCCAGCTTGCCTGCATGCCTGTGCCATTGGCCAGGCTGTGGGCTGGCACATGGACAGCTGCGCAAGGTAGCCGGGAGCTACGCTGCACAGTCGGGCCTGCTGCTGCATGCCAGTGCAGGATCCTGTGCAGTTACTGCTGCTGCCGAGCACCACTGAAGCGCCGGGCCACACATTAAAGCCTGTGCTTGCTGCTGTCAGCCCTGCACATCACGACGCGTCTTTCGCAAGATGTGTGGAGGATGAGTGATGGGCAATTGCCATGCAGTCACCACATCTCTCCAGGTTGGTACTGGCAACTCAATGTGCCCACCCGTTGACAAGACAAGGCCCAGCCGGGCAGGCAGCATGCTAGCGGCCTGGGACGGCGCTGCCACCTGTGCAGCTTGCTGCTGCGCGACAGCTGCATCTGCAGCCTCCCAAACAATGCTGATCACCGAGCACTCAGCTGCCTGGCTGCTGTTGCAGCTGGCCAGCTCCTCGGTGGAGGGGTTGCAGAAACCAGCAGCACTGAGGCTGTCTGCAATGGCTGAGGTGACATTCTGCGAGCTGCCATTGAAGGCCAGCTGTATGGTGCTGCTCAAGACTATGCCGTTCTGGGCGGGGCTCAGCCCAGCGCAAGCGTCCCCAGCTGCCTGGACAACGATTTTGGCGAGAGAGACCAGCCCAAGAAAGCATGATTGCCCAAAACCTCTCATACACCGTTCTGGGGTCCAGTCTGGCGAGCTCTTTGACTGGTCAAACCCGTGATCTGATCAATCATTCTGGCGCTTGTGAGACAGGATAAGTTTACTTAACCTTTCCCTCGATGGCAGACTTGAGCTCTGAGCTGCAGACTCTGCTTCGGCGTATATACTGATGGATGTGGAGGAAGCTGGCCTTTGGTGGTATGCCCCAAATTGCCTGGCTGGCCTGTTGTACGGCCAGTATGGGTATTCATCTGGTAAAAGTGGTAACCTTTCTGGGGGCAAGGCTGGTGAGCTGGGTTGCCAGACATGGCGCCATCAGGGAAGAGGTGGCAGGCCCAACCTCAAAATCCTGCTCACAGCTAGCTAGCAGTCTTGACGCAAAGCCCAGTGATCCAGCTCAGCGCTGAGGGGACGAGGGGTGCAGCAGCAGCAGCTGTTTGAGACTTAAGCTTTGACACCGTTTTACTGAACGACAACTAAAGTCATACATGGTCCAAAGCAACCTTTTGGGGTGATGGGTCCGCTACCAAGCTGTTCTGCTGAGAGTCTCGTCATGCAAAGCATCACTTTAGGGGCTCACACTGAGCGGCCAAAGCATGCACAGCCCAGTTCTATTTGGCAAACACCAGAGCACTGGCATTGGTCTGGTCTCAGGTTACTGCCAAGCAGGCCCTCTGGAACATGAGCAGCCTGAGCACCTGCATACATGCAATGTATGCAGAGTCTCATGACGACACAGTCATTGGGTCAGCGGCGCCCCTGGGGAGCCCCACAGCATATCTACTCTGCTGCTCATTGCTACGGGGAATGGCATCACCCTCTGACTCTGAGGGCTTCTGAACTACTGCCTGATTTTATGGCCAATGTCATGTGCTTATGCTGCACTTGTGGAATCAAAGCTTCTGCGATAGATGAAGTTGTGCCGCAAATGGTGCTGCAATCCTTGTCTAAGTATTCCATCGCGATTCAGAGCATCCTAACTCCTCAAAGCCACTTGCGGCTGGGCTCCAATACACCGCCATGGCCGCCTGAGTGGCTCCTCCTCAGCACACAATTGTGCTGTGAGGAGTTAAGAGACATAGGTGAGGCTAGGTGCAGGTCAAACGTAGTCTCCGAATCACCAGCAGCATGGCGGGGAGGATCGATGATGATGTATGGCTGGATGCTAGCGAGTTTCTGGAGGCTGCCTCAAAACAGTTAAAATGTGGCCAGTTGCTACATTCACAGCATTTCAGCTTGTTTGAGGCCATGAGTGCTGTCGAGATAGGGGATCCCAAGATGGATGCTGGCCTGGATGCAGCAGCTTCGCTGACAGCAGAGCAGCTCATACAGCAGGGGGAGGCCCCTGTTGACCTGCTCCCCAACCAGCTGCTGGCAATCATGGACCACCTGCTGGCCCTGGAAGCCAGCTGGCATGCTGGCCACAACTTGGCGCAGACAGTCTTTGTGTGCCTGTACATGATTCAGCCCAAAAGGTAAGGGCAGAGCTGGCTCAACACGCGCTGAAAATCCACCTGTGCAGCTTGTCTGGAACAGGCTCGTGGCACTCACCGCTATTTTGTGCCATGCAGGACTTCTGGTAACGTTGTCTTGTCAGCTTACTGCAAGGCTGTGAGGGCGACATGCAGCAGAGTGCGCCACATGGTCATGACTGCCGGAGTCTGTGAGGTCGGCCCCTGTGTCAGGCTAAAGCCCAAGAGACGCTGTGCTGAGCAGGGACATAGGCTAGCAGCAGTCTGCATTGGCCTGGCTTGCTCACCTTAGGATGCCACGTTGCCCAATGCTCTGAGTCCATGCTGTCTGGTTTCCACTCTCAGGCACCCATAGCTGCTGCTGGTGGCACACTGGCACACTCTACATCTTGCAGGAGGATGCTCTGTCCTCATGATCTTTGATGTTAACCCTCTGCTGGTAGTCAGTGCACCTGCAGGAGGTCAGGGGCAGTGACTACCAGCAGAGGGTGGCTGACCTCCTGCAGGTGCAGTATGTCATGTCCACTGCAGCTGGGAGTGCAGCACATTCCTCAAGCACCCTCGATTGCTGCTGTGCAGGAGCTCACTGCTCCTTTCAGGTCCTGGGTGGCACATGCTGTGCCCATGCTCTCTGACTGCAGCTCTCCTGCCACTCACCGCGCGCCGACTCCCTGCAGGAGGAGGACTTCATGCCCATGTTGTTTGGCTTCCAGCTGGAGGCCACCCCGGCAGCGGCAGCCGTGCCGAGCGCGCCCCACCACGGGCCGTGCCCCGCGCCCCCCAGCACAGGCCTGAAGGAGCTGCCAGCCCTCAGCATGGCAGAAGAGCAGCTGGAGGCTGCGAGGCTGCAGGGAGCTGGCCGCAGCAGCGCCAGTCAGGGGCAGGGGCAGCAGGAGGGGGCCCAGCTGCAGGCGCTGCCTGCGGATGTGGCAGCGGCGCTGCTGGCTCGCATTCGCTTCAGGAAGGCGCTCATCCAGGTCAGCAGGGGTTTCCAGGGCACATGTGCTTTCATGAGGCTCAATGCGTCGCTGAGGCCTGCGCAAATTCGATACATGCCTGGCGTCAGCAGGTTGTGTGGAAGGCAGGGGGCCTTCAGAGGGACTAGCAGCAAGGGCCACAAGCGCGCTTGCCCCCAGCAGCATTGCACGTCGTGCCTTCACCCCAATTGTGATGTCAGGCTGCAGCAGACAGCTGCCTTGCAACTGTATGAATATCTTCAAGTGCACAGTGCAGACCACGTTCTGTGAAGGCTTGGTGGCTTGCCACCTGGAGATGCTTCTGAACACACATGTCAGCTACCGAGGTGATATAATACTGCAGGTCCTCAGAGACACATGCACAGGGAGTCCTGGACTCTGTCGTGTCCACCACAGCTGCGCGTCACAGGCATTGACTGCAAGCTGCTGAGCATATGTAGATATTCTTATAATGTAAGCCTGTATGTATGTGTGCGGGTGCGCAGGTGCTGGATAAGGTGCACACAGGGGAGCCCCAGGATCTCCAGGCCGCCGCCAAGCACCTGCAGCGAGCGCGCCGCGAGCTCCAGATCATGCAGCAGACTGCCGGCCTGGCCGCTGCGCAGGCGCCGGGCTTCAATGCCGACGTCAACCGGCGGCGCATGGCCCCTGCTCCTCCACGGCCCATTCAGGTGGTTAGCTGGGCGCACAAGTGTGCCATGTGTGCCTGCTGTTGGCCTGCATTGCAAGCCGTGCTTGTCATTGCCCTTCAAGATGCGAGCGCAGTGCTCAAGTTCCTCAAGAGGTCCTTCTGCGCTGTGGGACAGGGGGTGAGCGCTCCCGTGCTGGGCTGCGGGTTAGAGCACAGGGCTGTGTTGCAAAGCGCTGGTGGCCGCCTGTACCGAGGCACCTTGCAGTCACACAGCGCTGCGCATTGTCATTGAGTGACTGTCTCTGGCTTGTAGGCTGCTGTGTTCCAGACGCTCCCTTGCTGCTGCAGGTGCACACCTGCCCAGAGGCCATGGCCTACTACAGCCGTCTCTTGGACCACCTGCAGAGCGTGTGCCAGCTGGGGCAGGTTTCGTCCTGGCGGCAGCTGCAGCAGTTCCTGGACCTTTTTGCCCGGCTGCAGCCAGAAGCTGTTGCACGGTCTGTCATGCACCTGGCCATTGCAGGTGGGCCACACTGCTGCCTGCGGCGCGGCTCTGTGAGCCTGCTATTTGCGCTGCTGCAGCCCGAGGAGTCAGTGCTGCAGATGTGCAGCACTGTTGGCTGCCGCACAGCTCTGTCTGCCTGCTGGATGCGCGGCTGCAGGCCCTGGCTGGTGCAAAGTCTGTCCTGAACCTGGCCGCTGCAGATGGTCCCAGAGGTCCCTCTGTTGTGACATGATGGCACAGTGGTGGCAGCGAGGGGGCTGCCACCCAGCAGGGACAGCTCTGTGACCCTCAGGAGGCCCACTTACATGGCTGTGCACCCCTTGCTGCCCCGTGCAGGACCTCAAACCCAAAGGATCTGCAAGCACTTCTACCACGGCTCAGCTCTGTGTGTCTGCTGCATGAGCAGCTGCACAGCACTGGCTCGCAGGGTCCAGCAGACCCCACTGTGTGTGTGTGGTGCATCCTGCGCCGCAGGGTGCCATGGAGGGCTGCAATGTTGCCTCCGCCGGCTGTGGTGCAGAGCCTGCATGGTTCAAGATGTTGGGTCTGCATGCCAGTGCTGCACCACAGGTGCAAGAGGCCAATATCACTGACAAGTGTGCCGCCTCAAGTGTGCCGCCCCACTTGTGCACCGCCATTGCCGGTCTGCCCATGCAGGGGCGGCACGTCCAAGCCCCTGGTGCCCCTCTGCAGGGAAGGCGCAGGCAGCTGCCCCTCCTCCCTGGGCGCCCTCGCCAGCCATGGCCTGCCAGACAGTGTGCCTGCCGCCCCCCCAGCACACCACTGAGGACAGTGTGCGCCTCTTCACTGAGCAGGCCTCCATTGCGGTAAGTCGGGCCCCACCTGATGTGTCGTCAGAAAGCGGCAGGCTGCTGCTGATGCTGCATCTTCAGCACATCCATTGTTGTGCTGTGGATGGCCTGTCAAAGGACAGCAGTCCCCAGATCCTGGATGCCATCCAGGCTGGTGATTGCTTGAGTTGCTGTGCGCATGCGGAGCCAGCCATCTCTGCACAGCACCGCTCTGCCCTGTGTGACATGCTGCCAACGGATGGACAGCCCCCATGCTGCCCTGTGGCAGATGCTTGCCAGTGCCCAGCTGAGGAGTGACTGGATGTTTCAGGGGCAGTTGCCCTGCTGCAGATGCTGGGCTGGTGCCAGGCCATGTGTTTGAACAGGGCGCGGCAGCAGAGGCGCCACCGGCGGGCGCTGCAGGACCTCAGTCACCTGGCCTCCCACGCGGGGGTGGCTGATGACTCGGAGGGCCTCAGAGACTGGCTGCTGCTCCACGGCGTGCTGAAGAGCAAGGCTAACCCTGAGGAGGCTCTTGGGGTGGGGTGCAGGAGGTGTCTGTTGCCCAGGGGCTTGCCAGGGAGGCGGTGTGCATCAGCATGCTGCAGGAGGCGTTCTGTCGCGCAGCCTCAGCCACGGCATTCACAGTGGTGGTCATGTCCCACCTCAGGGCTTCTGCCTGGCATCCTTGGGGCACTGCCCAGACCAGCCAAGGACGTGCTGCAGAGCATTCCTTAAATGCGGCGCACAGCTAGCTGCTTCTGTCATCTGGCTGGCAGTCTGCAGCACCTCCATCAGTGTCATCGCACGCAAATCAGGTCACTGCTGCCCAGCACCTGCTGTCTAGCACAGCCAGTGGCCAGCCCTGTTATGCTGGCAGGGCTTCTGCGTGTGGTGGGTGCATGGAACGACCACTGGCTGCCGGCTGGCACGAAACACATCCATCACTGCCAATGCACTCACTGCTTCGCAGCACAGTGTTCAGGATGATTGATGATGAATGTACTCTGTGTGGTAGGGCTACTGCGAGTGGTGGGTGGAGCGGGAGACAGCCAGCTGCCAGCTGCAGCACCTCATGCTGGGGTTTGAGCTGGGCCTGTACCAGCCCCACGAGCTGTCCATGGTCTACTGGTGAGATCTGGCCAGCTGCAGCCCAAGAGTGCCAAGACCAGCAGTGCCATGATAAGCGTGTGCCCTCAAGCTCTGAACTCCAGAGCGCATGCAGCCGCCCTTTCCCCCAGAATGCTATGTTTGGTGCCCCGACATGGCTGTGCCTGTGACTGTCCGTGCCGCCACCTGTATCCTGGCCCTGTCACGAGTCTGCTTGTTGTTGAGCAGTGATTTGGTGCCCTATGCTGGATGTCAAATCACCCCACAGCTGGGCTCACACCTCTGCATCTGCCAAAAGCCATTGCAGCTCTCTCTCCCTGTGCACGAGCATCAGCTCTGCCAGCACTCCCTTTTTGGCAACATGGGGCCCCAGGTCAAGCTGCAGCCCCCTCACCCCGCGTCTGACCAGGCTGCATCTGTAGACATCAATTGCATCTACGTCTCTGTACAGGGCGCTCTCCTGTTGGCTGTGCACCCGGCGCCTGTCCCGCATGCCACTGCAGCCACCCTGCAGGTACGCAGACTACCTCTTTGGTGCTGTGCACGCCTCCAGCAAGCAGCTGATGTACCGGCAGCCCTGGCTCCCCCAGGAGAGCGGGGTAGGGCTGCCGAGCCAGGGCCATGTCCCGGCCGTCGTGCGCACCAATGACAAGCCGGGCGGGCAGGGCAGGAAGGGCGCTGGCAGGGGCAAGAAGCAGAAGCAGAAGGCCCCAGGTGCTGCCAGCAGTGGCGCAACAGCTGCCCCAGGGCCTGGGGGCCAGCCACAGCAGCAGCATCCCACACGGCAGCACCATAACGAGGCTCTCGTCATCCAGGCAAGCAGCTCTGTGTGATGACATGCGTCTGCCAGCAGCAGCACAGCAACCGAGGGCCTGGGGGTCAGCCAGAGCGGCAGCATCTGCATGGCAGCATGGAGCCTGCAGGTGGTGGGAGGCTGCCTGAGTTGCTTTCAGCAGCTGCTGTGGCCTCAGTTTGAGGTTGACTGGCCCCCCGGCTGGGCTGCCGGCAGGGTGGCACAGGCAGCTGCGCAGAGACACCTGGGCCAGGTGCTGGTGTGTGTCGCAGTGGGCCGCCCTGCAGGCCGACCTGCTCTTGCAGTCAGCGGGGGCCGTGCCTGCCTGCAGGTGTCAGAGGCGGCCATGCACCGCCACATGTGTCAGGCCCTGATGCGCAGCTCCCTGAGCCTGCGTGAGGCTGGCCTGCTGCCCGTTCCTGAGAGCCCCTTCAACTCAGAAGAGGAGCGCTTTGAGCAGCGCTTTGGCGCCTTTGGGGTTCTGGTGCTGCCGGAGCCGCTCCGCCTGGAGCAGTATCTGGCATCCATGGACACCTCACGTGAGCTCAATTGCAACCTTCTGTGAGCATTGGCGCAGTGCTGCCTGAAGGCCTTCAATGCGGCAGCACATGGGGGAACCTCCTCTGCGGTGGGAGCTCTCTCTGCCCAGTACAGCGATGTACGCAGCGCCAGTGAGCTCCAAGTTCACCACTGAGATGAGCGGCGGCCGGACCAGCAGAGCTGCACTCTGCTTCTTGCTGACCACATGTGAGCTGCATCCCTGCTCATAGCTGCTGCCATCTGCATGCCTGGCAGCCTGCCACTGCAGGCCTGGATCTGGCAGCGCCTTTTTCTTGCAGGCACATTCGGCAGGCTGCCCCGCAGTGTCAGTTTGCACACGCAAGTCGCATGTAGCTGCATGCGCTGCAAGCTGTGGAGAGGCCTGTTGTAGCATCGGCCCCACAACTTGCAGGTGTGACGCCAGCGCGGCTGTTCAACATCGCTGGGGAGGGCTTTGAGATGGCGCGACAGGCGCTGCTCCACCTGGTGAGGGGCTACCAGCAGTCCAGCCTGGGGACGCCGCCACCGCATCAGGTCAGTATCTTGGGACATCCTGGCAGAGGCAGAGGCGGGGCATGTGACAACTCGGTGCTCTGAAAAGCCTGCTGCTTTCACAGCCTGGAGTTGCCACCCCACCTTCACATCACTCCGGTCAGCAGAGCCATGCCTCGGCTCCGCTTCTGTGGACATGCCCGGATGACCGGCTGCATGCTGTCACACCTGTGAATGAATGTCACGGCCAGGAGCAAGACTTGCTTAGCGTCTGAGTGTACAGGGAGCCTGTGACTGCATCACATGGCCTGGGATTGCTGTGCATGCTGAGGACTGCTTGGGGATGCACCCTTTACAGCAGGGCAATTGCTCTTGCGACATCTCTGTAAAGTCAAATGTAGTGCACACGACTATCCAGTGCACATGAGAGCCTGCGGCTGGCCAGCCTGTGCCTGTAAATTATGCAGGAGGCTGCCTAAAGCCACCTCAGGCCCAGTGCAGCCTACGCAGCAGGCTCAAATGCTGCTGTTGCCTGCGTGGAACAGCAACAAGTGCATGTGACTTCAGCAACCGTATGATCATGCGAGCTGCACACTGATATGTTATGTTCTCTCTGCAGCTGCAAGAGCTCCAAGCGTTGGAAAAGGTTGCCATCAAAAACCAGATGGCAATGGCCGTGCTTCTGCGCAAGCTGGAAGACAAGCGTGAGGGCTCTGCCAGCCAGCTAGAGGGCATGCGAGTCACCTGGGACTACTCAGCCCATGCCACATACCCCATCATTGGCTTGAGACACAAAACCACCCCCAGAACAGAGTCTGCATAACCGTTCCCAGAAGCATCCAGGATAATCTGGCAAGTGTTTGCTTCATGCTCACAGGGTTTTGCTTGCAACTCACCATCTCAGACTCACCAATTTGTTCCAAATAGAACTCATTGTGGGGACCTGAGGCATGCATCAGGGTCACCTGTACACAGACTTGTGTCTGCCCTTGCTGGCCTGCGCTTCTGATTTGAAGGTGGTGCCTTGGCCTGAACTGCTACAACCCAGAGAGCACATGTGGAAGAGGGACAAACAGCAATGGGGCGAAGCTCAGGCAAGTACCAAATATGCCATGCTCAGAACCTTTTACAAGTCATGATGTCTTGCTGGAGCTTCAGTGCGTTATGTGTGCAATAGCCGTAGGCTCCCGCTTTGCTGGGGATGTTGACTGGGGGGCACAGTGGAAAGAGCGAAATTGTTGACGAGCTGGCCCCTGCACTCATGGCTCAGGAGTCTGCCTTGGACAGAGTGGCCCGGGCAAAGCAGATGCTGGACAGCCAAACGATTTCCGAGACAGAATTGGCAGAGTTACTCACCAAAGATGCAAGGAGGAAGCAGCAGGCAGCAGAAGGTCGGACCCCGTCATGAATGAGTCTTTCTGTGCTGCTGTGCCCCTCCTCCACTAAGCGTCTGGGCATGCATGTGCAGAATTTGGGGTCACAGCATACCTGCGCAGGCCTGCAGGCACCCGGCTGGTGCCCAACCAGCGCTTTTTGCAGACCACTCTTAGAAATGTAGAGTCAGGTAATCAAGCACAGAATTGCGCATGTGTCTCCTTTGCCCAGCAACGATAGCATGGCACCTGAAGAGCCAGGGGAAGCCCACCTTGCCTCCAGGCAACAGGCGTGTTCAGGAGGAGCAGATGTGGCAGGCCAGGCAGCGAGCAAAAGATCTGGACGAGCGCAGCAGACCTGAACGGTGCGAAACTCTGTCGGCATATGCTTTCGGCCAGCTAAGCAAGTAGGCATATATTCCTCACGACCGGCCACAGACAGAGTGCAGGCGCAGTGATTACTGCACCTGCTTGTTGGAGTGTTGCGCACTGTGCCTGCAGCAGCAGCATCATGCTGTGGTTCTGCAGTGACTTCATGTCTCCCCTTAGATTGCAGGCCTGCCCCACCCAATGGAGCGCGAAGGAGGATCCATCCAGATCAAGAGCAGCCCATCTGCGTTGGCGACAGCAGCAGCAGCGATGGCACTGACGAACCCATTGGGAAGAGACAACGACGGAGTCACAGCACACCTCACAGTGGCACTCGGCATCACTACCACCAGGGAGCACAACAGCACTCAGATGACGCTCAGCTAGAGGCCATGCTGGCATGCAAAGCTGCAAGGTGGGCGGGAGTGCCATGCCCGGACTTTTGAAGCTTGTGGCAGAGAGCTGCACTGTCCAGTGCTGTACCTGCTGGGCAAGACATGCACCTCCAAGCTGCCCTGGCAGGGTCTCTCGTAGCTTTCTGGAATACCAAGGCTGCAACCTTTGCAGACCTGGATCCTTGCCTGCAATGCTGCAGTTCACCAGCACCTACAGTGTGCTGTACCGCCTGCAGGGGCAGAGGAGGAGTGGGCTCTCGCGCAGATGAGCCAGGCCCCTTTCTTCCTCCACCAGATGGTGGACAAGGCAAGCAGTCCTGTGGGCTGTCTGCATGCTTGACTCTTCAGCGCCTCATTGTCATCTTGTCATGCAGGAGGGCTTCCCCAGCATGAGCCAGAGCCTGTTGTGGCTGGTCCAGCTCGTCCAAACTGGCTTTTAGTTTCAAGCAGTCCAGAGAGCGTACCAGCCATGACCAAACAGAGGAGCCCCAGAGGGTCTCCTGCCAAGGATAAGCGGCACAAACAGAAACACAAGTCCAAAAGCAGCAAGCACAGGACAAAACACAGCAAAAGGGATAAAATAGTGCAGCAATGATGTTATGCATGACATCAGTTTGCCAGATTGTCAGCGGGGGTTCCTGATCTGCATGCTGTGTGTTCAGTCAATCAAAATCTGCCATTTTCCCTTTCCCTTTGCCTGCTGATTTCTTTTTGGCAGTATCATCCTCGCCAGCATCCCAGAATACATAAGTGCTGCTCCCTTGAAGGGCGCTGCTGCCAGGCTGATCTGCAGCTGGCACAGTTGTAGCTTCGCCAGCCTGAAGTTCCTCATCTGCAGCCAGGCACAGTCAACAGACACAGTAAGTCGGGGGACAGGGCACTGCAAATCCAATGCCTTTCAGTAACACTGAATCTTCAGAGGCAGGCTTTCACGCAGTGTGACAGGTGAGGCTACTGACCCAGATCACTGCTGCTCATTGAGCTGGCCGCTCACCATCACGCACAGGTTTCCAGGCATACAAGGAGCGGCTTGAGCCAGTAATGATGATGTCCAATCGGGGGTGGCACTTGTTTACTGCAGAACACAGCTGAGCTTGTAGTTCTAGTTGCTCAACTTTGACACTGGATAAATCAGCTGGACTTGAGACAGGTTTTCTGCACAGGGACAAAATGCAGAGAGACCTATCAGCTGGAGCTGGAGGTGGATCCCCACAAACACCTTAGGTTGAGGAAAGCAACCAGAAGAAGCACAGGCAAAGGTGCGTGGATCTCACCTGTGCAGATGGTGGCAACATTCGGGTCTGTCAGCTGGGCTGCTGCCCTACCAGAGCCCATGTCAATGAGATCAACTGGATGCAGCGCAACCCCTCCAAAGTCCTCACTGATGTACCTGCATCAGCAGAGGAGACCTGACACCCACCTAGCTGCAGGGGTGCTAGTGCCCAATAGGGATGAAAGCTGGCCTCCTATCTGCAATGTGTCAGGACAGGTTGCCGGCTGCAGCTGCAACCTGCCGTCTACAGGGGTACAGGCTGCTGCTGCAAGACGCAGAGTGTATTCAAAAACCATGCCGACAGGTGCGCTGGGCCTGTGCGCCTAATTGCTCAGATTCACGCCCAAGGCCCAAGGCCAGCTCAGTCCTACAGCGGCCACTGCAAAGTGTGGGCTGCCTTGCTTGGTTCTATGGCCCAAACCAGGGTCTTGTCCTGCAATTGCCATAAGGAGGCTGGAGACTGATCTGCCACCCCACCACAAGGCATTGCTCTTGGTCCTACTGGAGATTGAGCTCTCAGCGTCACTGCCAGATGCAGCGATACCCGCCATGGCCAGGAGACTGCGGCAAGGCACTGCACTTCAGGAAATCACCTGCCAATCACCATGAGGCGCTCCTGCTCGTCTTTGGGATCCCACTCAGCCCTGAAGGGTGTGATATACCTGTTCCAGTCATGGCTGTGGACGACCTCACGGTCAGGGGCCCTGTCCAAGCTGTAGATGGAGTCCTGCAGCAGACGCATCACAGTTCTGCTAACCATGGAGGCGGGCATGCAGCAGCGCTGACACCTGGCTGCAGGTGGAGTTCTGCAGCAGCGGCTTCCGAAGGAGAACCCAGCACCACACGCAGGCATGCAGCAGGGTTGCAGATGGAGTCTGCAGAGGCACAGCAAGTGCAAACAACAACCGTCGTGCAAGAGGAGCTGTCCTGGATGGGCGGCCGCACCAGCTGTCAGTCAGCACCAGCCAGCCCAGGCATGGGAGGCAGAGAGCCCATGCATGCACATGGCGCCCAGCTGAGCAGCTGCTGGCTCTGGAGTGCAATGGGTCCAGCAGAGAGAATCGTGACTGGCTCAGCCTGCCGGGCAGCTGGCGAGGTGGTAACACCATCAGGCCAGGTGAACAATCATCACAGGCGCTGCTGGCTGTGCAGCTACAGCTACTGCCTACAGCTTGGCATACTGACCCAGACTCTTATTCTATTGTCTGTTGCCGTGGTGGCAATCTTACGGCCAGTGTTCGGGGAGAAGTAGGCAGCATTGACAAGCCGCGGGTGCTTCACGGAGGCCATCACATGCTCTGGCACATCCTGGCCTGCACAGGAGCAGGCACGCCTGTGAGCATTGCTTGGTGAAGACGACAGCAAGGGTTGTGCCGCATGCCAACTTTGCCAGTTCTTAGAGGTCAACTCACTTCTAGGCCCTGCTGCGGTTCCAGCGGCACTGCTGATGTTGTGGAGCATGCGCAGGTCACACAACTTGACCTCCCAGTCATTGCTGGCTGTCAGCAGCAGGTTGCAGTCCACTGGGTTGACATGCACGCTGGTGATCTGCACAGCAGTCACACGCTTGTCTAAGGTGCTGTGCCCGGCAGCCTGACATGCCACAGAGGGCGAGCAGGCACCTTAGCCCGCAGACAGAGCCTGCTTGTGTAGCCGCCGCGACTGACATGTGCCATTGCGAGCAGGCTACTGGCAGCACGCCCGCCTCACTTTTGGCGCCTGTACAGTGCAGCGCACCTTGTTGCCCTTCTTGTGCAGCTGGTGCTGCCCTATGAGCCGCGGCGAGCGGGGGTCGCAGAGGTGCACAAACCCTCGACTGTCGCCTGCGCAAGCCACATTTCTGACTTTGTCCACATCCAGCCCCCACAGCATGCCCCAGTTCTTCTCATTGCTCACCCCATCAATCCAGCCCTGCACCAGGTGTCAGGCTGGCTGACCAAGCTGCATGGTTGCCTGGGCAGATGCAGCCAGGAGTGCGAGGCGTTCTGAGGCTTTGGCCGCCCGTTGAAGGCCCTGGTCAGCACTGGACAGGTGGAGCAGTGGTGGCAGGCAGCTCTGAGCCATGGCAGGCATGCCAGAGACGCAACTTGGTGCAGGCAGACCTCAACAGCCCATGACCCACCTCTGGATTGAGATTCAGCAGCTCAGTGTCTGCGCCTGTCTCAATGTCAAAAATCTGCAGGCCAGGGACGAGCAAATTGATGTAGACTCTGACTGGCGCTAGTTTGTATGCTGATGAGCAGAGTGAGACCTCTGCTCCCAGGCGTGCAACTTGACTAGTGACAGGCTGTGTACGGAGGTGCAGGGAATGCAGCGCCCACATATCTGCTGTAGGCAAGGAACAGGGTGGGAGGGCTCAATACTTGAAGGAGGCGGCTGCTGCAGGCGGCGCACAGGGAGGCGGGCACAGAGGGCACGGCCAGAGGCTCTCAAACATCGAGTGTGCACCGGGCACAGACAGCCAGAGCAGAGGCATACGCATGGCATGACGCAAGCACTGCCCCCTTGCCTTGAGCTTGCCATCAGTGGAGGCTGAGCAGGCCTGCATGCCATCTGCGCCGGGCAAGAACCGGATGTTGTTGGTCAGCGCCATGTGCATGTTGAACACAGTCCGCTCGCACACTTTTGCATGGTCCCACACTGCCACCTGAACATGCAGCCTGGCAAGGGTTGGAGCACAGGACAGCGTTAGATGCAGAGCCTCACAGCTCAGTGGCAGAAGCACAGCAATGTGCACAGCCCACTTGGCAGCATGGCGCAGACCGGCCACAGCAAGACACCACCTCATTGAGATATGTGTGCAGCAGCATATAAGCTAGGAAAAGGCTACGCAAGGGTGCAAAGATCTTGTGAGCAGCCTGCGGTATGCTGAAGCACTTCAAGCCCGCAGCTGGCATGCTTGAATTTCCTGAATCTGCCTGCTTGTGCCTCTGCAGCAACCTGCTGACGCCCTCTGAGACCTGTGCTGATCTTAACTTCCCACCTGCTGCTCTGGGGATGCAGCATAGCATGAACAGGCTGGCATCAAGATAGACTTAGGGCCCTGGCTTGTCACCTGGCCCTTTTTGTCACCGCTGAGCACAATGTGGTCCAGTGTGGGGTGAAATTCCAGCGTTGTGACTCGCCGTGCATGCAGCCGCAGCACAGCGGCGTCCACCTGCCATCTGACTTCGCTTTGCACTGGCACCTCCTGCACTCTGCAGAGGCAAGCGCATCAGCGAGCAGCCTAACCCAGAACATACACGACTCCAGTCAGCAGGCGGCAGCCTGCAGGGGTATTGACTTGGGGCAGGCTGGCTTAGAGAGGCCAATGCCTGGAATTATGATGATCAGCCCATGCTGACAAGTCAGCTGGTATGATGCAGAGCTTTGGGGCTGTTACCAAACTGGGTGCTAGAGTCAAATGTGCACTCCGTCTGCTTGGTGGTGGCGTGTCAGTGAGCATGGGGCAGGCAATATAAGTGCAGGCGGCCTGATTCCTGGCTGCTGCTCTACTGAGGCAATCACCTGCCGCTGGACTCCCGCTCCAAAAGGGTGGACAGCAGCGTCTCCTTGCCCCCGCTGGAGGCTGCAAAGTTGTGATCCTGCCTGATGCGATGGGGGCAGGTCATTGTCGTGTGGCCAGTGCCTGCACGGGAACACCGGGAGTCAGACACCCTGTTGATGGGTGATGTAAAGTTTCTGATTTTGACTCCCTACCAATTACTGGCTTGGCATTGGCATGTTGAGCTGTAGACAAACGACCTATCTCCTTGTGCACATGCAGGGGTCTAAGAACTGTCAGCAGCATGAGGGCTTGCTGGCTGCAGGAGGCCGCTCACCTCTACACAGAAAGCAGGGCTTGTTGAGGCAGTCCACATACACAGAGCCCTGGAAGCCTGCATTGTGCCCAGGCTTGCCACACACCTGCATTGAAGGGTACAATGTTCAGAAGAGGGCAGAGCAGCCAGCTAAGCATGGTTGACAGGCTGGAGATTGCACTAGGACAGCCACGAAGCCACAGCACTCACGTGGCAGACCAGGTGGGCCTGAGACCCACCACCCTTGCCCAATGTGATGGTTATCTTCGCTCGCTTCTTGCTGGCAGAGTCGCTGGCCTGCTTGCGCTTCTGGCCCTGGCCCCCAGGCGTGCTCCTTTGCTGCTGGGACTCAGCATTGCCATCAGAAGGCCCTGCCTCATCGGCCTCTGAATTGCTGCCAGAGGCAGCCTCCCCACTCTGCCGCTCGCTGTCAGCCTCGACACTGCCAGACTCAGCATCACTGTCGTCCTGCTCACTCCCCAGCGCATCCTCTGAGCTCTCACCAGAGTCCTCTGCAAGACACAGCACATGAGAGGCTGTGCCTCCAACAATGCCAATGCTCAGAAGAGCTGCAAAGTCACAGTCACTTGCCCTGCTCCTCGTTAGCGACCACGAAACGTGGCATGCTGGCCTCTCTGTTTATGTGCCTGCCCTTGTCACTTGGAAGTCGTAAATATATCAACGTCAGCAATAGCCGAGGTTGGGATCTAGCGCACAGCCAAGATCACAAGACCCCTGTCCTCCTTCTGTTGCGAACCTCCAAAACGCCCACGAGGAGGCCTGTATCAACAGCCACAAACGGAGCGTACCGCTCAGACGTTATTGTCGATGTGAGACAGGCGTGCCCAGGGCCAAGTCAACCCATGTAAAAAGAAAGAAACTGTCTTCTCTGCAGGATCCATGGCGAGGGTCAGACCAATGCATACCCTGAGACCGCTGTCATCCGGCCAGCTTGCATTGTGATCTCAGGAGGTTCCTAGACCATGCAAGTGCCTGACGATCTCGATGACCAGGTGAGTGTCCCTTCATCTGCCTCACTGTGATCTGCATGCTTCATGAGGCCATCCTTAAAGCATTGTGCCAGGATTGGCAGCAATCCTGTACATTGTGGCCAGGCGCCATGCGTTGCTGTCTAAGAGCGGCCTGCTCTCCACAGAAGCATCTGCAATCGGTACAGTCAGCTGCGCAGATCAACCTGAACTGGCAGGTTGACATCCTGGCAAGATTTGCTACACCCAACATGCTTGCCATTCTGCAGCTTGAAGCAGCCAGGAGAGCGCTGCGCAAAGCTGTGTCCAGGTCCCACCCCGGCACCAGGGGCCCCGAGAGGTTCAGGATGGCTGTTCTCACCAGCTGCTTGAATCATGGCCTTGAACTGGTGAGCCTGGGCAGTTCTGTCTCCCAAAACTACCTCCAGTGCGGCCATGAGATCAGTCCTGGTGAAGCAGAACGCCTGCTGCAATGGCCCTGCACGCAGGGACTGGAGCAGGGCTGACCCTGGCCTGGTCCTGCGAGGAGCTGACAAGGAACTGCAACAGCCTGTCAGTGCACGCAGTGGCTGTGTTTGATGGAGCAGAGTGTCACTGCACACAGGAAGCTAGAGGACAACAGCACTGGCCCCTGTGCCCTGCAGGGGACTGACACAGAACTGAAGTGTGGTAGCGTGTTGATTGAAATCGTGGAGCAGGATCTGGTCGCGCATGGCGTTCGCTGGGGCCCCAAGCCCCTGGTGGAGCGCCTTGCGGAGGAGCCACGCTGGTTCCGGGTGCTGAACCACCCTACGCGGGGGTCGCAGGAGGTCCTGCCCTGGCTCCATGACCTCATAGCTGACAAGCATGCCTATGAAGTCCAGGGTGAGTTTGTGGGCAGCGTCTGGGGTGGCTCAGCCCTATTTTGCCCTCCTGAGAAATTGCAGTGCGCAATTGCAGCTCAGCGTGACTGTGTTGGCTTCTGGCCGCGTCTGACATTGCCAACATGTCTCTGGCGTACAGAGAATGAGAAGAGAGCTGGCCCTGTCAGCTGGGACTGTCTGTGTTCCAGCACTGACAATTCGAGCTGCAACATGCATGCTGGGCGAATTGACATACTCCGGCTTCTGCAACTTCACCTGATCCCTGCTGAGCCTGCACATAGTTTCTGTGCTACTTTTGTCTGGCATTGGGAGGTCGCTGCCCTGTCAGCCAGACACAGGGCAAGTGTGTCACGCCTAGCAAAGTTTGGCCCACTTGGGAGTACAGCTGGTCAGGCAGAGTCAAGTGCCATTTGGTGGGCCCCTGGCCAGCTCCTCTGCAACTTACTGCAGTGCCAAGCCAGACGAGATGCAGACAAAACCAGATGTATATATTCTTGAGATACCAGGCAATGTCAGGCCGCCCCGCAGATACCCTCCATGTCTTGGTGTCTACCTGCAGCTGGGACTCTCAAAGGCCGATGGCATCTGCAGGCACCCCTGCAAAGCTTATCAGCATGTCAGGTCCCTTTTCCAGCTCTGAACGCATTTCTGCAGACATCCTGGACAGCATCCCTAAGCTGAGCCGCTCAGATGCACCGCCGGGGATAGCCTCAGAAGCCTGTGCTGGTGGCCTAAGCCCCTGGGAACATGCCTCCCATGAAGAGGTAGAGCATGGCCACCTCCCTCGACCCCAGGAGCATTTGAGGAAGCTTCCCAGGAACGCCGACATGATTCCCTGCAAATTCTTCCGCAGGGGGTTCTGCCAGGATAGGGAGTCCTGCCCCTTCATGCATGAAGAGAGGTGGGTGCCAGCAGACATGCTCATGCAACCCTGCAAGCTGTTGTTGGTGATGGTTCTGCTAGGATGGGGATGCCTGCGCTTGTTGCACGAGGACAGGGGTGGATGTCAAAGGCCGCTTTATGACCCCCACCGAATCCTTGCCACGGCTTGGAGTAGACTGCAGGATGGGGCGGCCACCAAGCGTGTCTGAAGGCTGCTTCCTGCATGCAGTGGAATGGGCCCTAGCAGCCTGCCCAGGAACGCCCATCTGATCCCTTGCAAGTTCTTCCATAGGGGTTACTGCCAGGATGGGGAGGTCTGCCCCTTCCTGCATGAAGAGAGGTGGGCGTCTACTCTGTGCCAGCAGGCACAGTCCCAGCAGCTGCATGCCTTGCAAAGGGATCTGCAAAATATTCAAATGCTGCCAGGCCTGCACGCTTTGCAGACGGGTGGCCAGTCCTGGTGGCTGCAGCGCTGCGGTTCTGCCCCTGCAGGGCGCTGTCTGCACAACAGGTGGCCTGACTCTTGCAAAATCTCGCAGTAGTCTAGGTCACGGCACTGCAAGATCTGCACACTGGCAAGTCAGCGATCTCAGATGCCGGCATGCCACGCTGTGTGGAGCAGGTGCAATGCTGGTGCATTGAAGCCAGCAACGCCTGGGCCTACATGCGGCTGTCTTGCATGGGCAGTTGCAACATCCAGCCGCCAACAGTGCTGTGTCTGCTGCAGGTCCAGTGGGCACAGGAAAGATGTTAGCTACGATCCTCCCCCGCAGAGATATCCACCTCCCTTTGCACATGAGCCAGTGCAAACGAAAAGGTGCGTACATGCTACGCTGCATGCAGTTCCTGGCCTGCAGTCACCGCACAGCTGGGGGCACTGTCCAATGCCCATGGCTCAACTGGAGGCACCCCGCCCTGATGTTCAGAATGTGGCAGTTCAAGGCCAGCATGACCGGCCGTGGCCAAAGGTACTCCGTGTGGCAGGTGGCGTCGCCATCACAGTTGCTGTACAGCAGTACATCACACACACAGCAGCACGCTTTGCACCAGCTGAGGGACTCCACATGCAAATGCAGTTAATGGCAAGACAGCTACAGTCCTGGACCAGCCTGCCCTCATAGGTCCTCTTGGCAGTAGAAAAGCGCCCACAGCAGATGCTGGGGCGTTGGTCCCTTGCTGTTGAGTGCCAGAACCTCTCCGTCAGGCCATCATGCTGACGTATCAGCTCAGCTCAGGCTGCTTGTTCCCTGAGTCTGCCTGCCCCTGCCTGCAGATGGTGGCACAACATAAATGAGGCGGGGCCCTTCAATGCGTGGGAACCTGCCAAACGCGGCCCTGGGCCTGCAGGGGACGCAGAGCCAGCAGGTGGGCAGTGGCACCAGGAAAGGAATGGTGTCCCCCCAGAGGGCGCACGGTTTGGTGGGGGCGGCGAGGGGTGGGAAGACCCTACTGAAAGAGAGGCGGATGGCGGCAGAGGCCCCAGTCGGCCCCCACAGGTCAGGGGCTGTAGAACATGGGTGGCTGTCCTGCCTGCCGCTTTCTGCCCAAGCAGCTGCATCCCTGTCCTGGACCCCGCCTGAAGTCTTCAAAAGGTGCACGCATGCATGTGCTGCCGAAAGGGACCCGCAAGCCGCCAGCCCTCCACAACAACATACATACCCTTCATGGTAATGGTGCCCAGCAGAAGATCGCCGTGTCGGCCACCCTAGCCTCCAGCTCCCGCCATCCTAGCCTTCAGCAGTGCAGCAAGTGCATGGCTTGCAGAGGGGGGACAGGCATCGCGGGCGCCGTGCTGCCAGCGCAGAGTCTCGGGGAGGGCGCCACCAGCCAGCGCAGGGCGGCGGCTGGGACGATGTGGATGCTGGCGGCATAGCGGTCGTGCGCCCTAGGGAGATGTCAAGGGAGGTGCGGACTGCTTATATTTCAGGGACCTGCCTGCATCTTCCAGCAGGACTGTGCTCTGGGCTCAATGCAGGCCTGACCCCACAGGGCCTGAAGCTGCGAGCACTGAGCGGTCACACAGACTTCGCGATGTAATTTCCTTGCCTATGCCGCCCAGGCAGGATTGTGCACTATTTCAATGTTCAGGGCTGCATGATATGCTGGTGTGTATGGCCCGACTCGTGTCTCCACTCCCTGCCTGTGGTGCAGGCAGGGGACGTCTTGCAGACAGCCACGATGTCCTGGAACCAAAAGATTGTTGCAGACGTCCAGAGCCCTGAGGCGCTGTCGCCTGCCCCTGGTGCAGGCAGTGCAGTCCCATCGCATCCTGCCTGCAGCCAGAAGCTTCATGATAACTGGGTTCCAGAGCCCTGAGGTGCTGCTCCCCCTGCTCCTTGTGCAGGTGAAGGAGGCTTGCGGTGCTCTGCAGACGGCTGCAGGGGCAGCCTGGCAGGGGGAGTCCCCAGCCTTTGTGCTCAAGCGTGCGCTGGCCTTTGCCTGCCTACAGTATGGCTTTCAGGGCTCCTCCCAGTTGGGGTGGGCCTTCCAGCAGGTTCCTGTGCCTGCTGAGCAGGTGCAGCAGCACGTAGGATCAGTCTCAGTGAGTGCCACAAAAGTGTGACGGGGTGACACATCATCAAACTGTTGCAGCAGCGCTGCCTCTCTTTTGGCAGGCTATTGTGCCCATCCATACGGCACCGCACAGCACCCTGTCACTTTTGAGTTTGCTAGAGGTGGTGGGATCAGCAACGCTGGCTAATGGTTGTCAGCCCTCTGTAGGCCCAGACAAACATAGGCCACCAGGAGCTTTCCAAGCTGATGGAGCAGCCTCGCTTAGGCCTCAATGAAGTCTTCGAGAGGGTGCAGGCTGGTAAGGACAGCAGAGCACTGCGTGGTGCAGTCGTTTGCACGTCAATACTTGCAGCCTGGAGCCATATCCAGCTACACTGCATCTTGGGGTGAGAGTGATCTCGGCGGCTGCTGGGGCCTTGGCGTCTTGCTGTTGGGACTAGCCTGGCTGCTGGTGGGACCAGCCTGGATGCTGCTTGCCTGTGGTTCAGGACATCATCTGAACAGGCTGCTACTTGCTGATGGTAAGGAACATTGAGGTTTTGCAGCCAGCATGAGCTTAGTCAGGCTAATAGCTGCCCAATCTGTTGACTTAGATGGTTAGCGTGAAGCAGCAGCGCTTTGCATGGCACTGTCCCAAGTACAGTAAAGCAGGTACGTGCCTGCAGTCCACACAGGGTGCTGCCTCCTGGGGGTTGGTCACTGTGAGCACCAAATATAAGCCTACTTCAGCAGGGCTCAGACAAGTCCTGCTGATGTGCAGAGAATGGTGCTGGCTGGGCAGTGCTGCCCCGCTTTGAGCGCCTCATTCTGGAGCGGAGCAGCCAGGTCGAGCAGATCCTGGCAGTCACAGCGGTGCACCACCCTGTTCTGGGTCAACTCCCGGCCTTAGATGGTGAGCACAGTGCTGGCATGGCAGGGCAGCGCAACACAAGCAAGTGGGGCCCAGTCAGGCAGATTGGGCCGGAAGTACTTCGACTGGGCTGCTCTGCTCACCTCCCTTCTCAAGGCCAAGTCACTGATCCTGCCTGCAGCACGAGATCAGTGCACGTAACGTCAGATAGATTCCCGCAGAACCTGTGATAGCACCTCATCCTGGGAAATGCAGACTGTCAACACAGAGGCAGCCTGTCAGTTGCTCAGAATCTGCTCTGTGACCCTGGACCCCCAGCGTGAGCTGCTCTCTGTAACTCGTCCATTCCTCAAGCAACATCAGCCCTGCTGCAGTGGCTGAGAGGCAGGCCCAGAGAGATGCAGACAAGGGCCCTGCTGGCGCCAGTGAGAAAGCGGCCAAGGGAGCAGCAGCAGCACGGGAGCGGGTAGGGAAGGTGGCAACGAAGGAGGAGGAGCCAGCAAAAGCAAGGGCAAGTCTTATGGCTTGCCAGTCCTGCTACACCTGTCTGGCATCAGGTCCTGCACTGGGTCAGGCACTGAGTCTTGCTGCCTGCTGGCAGGCACTGAGCGGAGGCTTGACACTTTGCTCATGGCTTCGGGGTCTCTGAGCCCGACAAAGCAAGCTCAAGATCACAGCACAGGCAGGCCCCCTGGCCTTGGGCAGGCCTCAGCCTGTATGTTCTGTCAATGTGCGTTGAGTGCTAGAGTGGCGCCCTGCTCAAAGCGTTTGATGGGACTGCTGTGCGCCCAGCTTTAATCCATCTGAAGGGCACTGCTGCATGTCTATGGGCCTGACCATGCCACCCAGATCGAGATGCTGCAGCAGAGGGGTGCCTGCAGGCAGTGTTGGCAGAGAATGCCTGGCTGCCATGGCCAATGCACCTCTGGTGTTGTGCAGATACAGCGGCAGTCGCAGTACCGATCTCTCAGGCCCTCTCGCTGGGCACACGCTGCAGGGCTGCAAGCTGGCTTGCAAAGCCACACTGTCTCACATCTGTTTGAGGGGCCTGCAGGTAATGCTGGTGGACAATCCCAAGGCTGCCAAGGAGGCCTATGCCCAGATTGTTAAGAGCAAGCGTGTAGCAATGACAGTCGAAGGGCCTGACGGACCAGGCGGAGATGGCAAAATTCGGTTGGTGCAGGTGTGCACCCACGATGCGGCTGCCAACGCTGTGCTGTGGCGCTTCCAGGCGGCCCTGCCTGCATCACACAGTTCCATATACGAGCAGCCATGTGGCCATTCTAGTGAGGTCCTGGAAGAAGGGCAATACCGGAACCTTATGCGCCCCTGGACTCGTTGCAACCTCTACTCTGCTGTCCTGTGCAAGCTGCCAACTGGTGCAGCGCTTCCAGGCGGCCATCCTGCATTGCTCACTTGCATGCTGAGAAGGAAGCATGCGGCAGCGATTGGATGAGGCCCCAGGGGAGGGCACATCTGACCACCGCAGACCTTTGCTGCATCGCAAGCTTCATGCTATTGTGGCGGGAACTGCAAGGTGTTGCAGGTGCCCCTCTGCAACAAGAGGCAGGCAGACATGCAGAACAGCCAAGAGGTGCTGCTGCCTGTCCTGGTGCGTGCTCTGCTTGTCTGCCTGCCTTATTCTGATGGCATGGAGTGTACCCATTTGTGTCCCATGTGGTGCAGGTGAGAACAGCCAGCGTGTGCTACATTTTTGACGTGGAGGCACCCAGCGGGCAGGGCAGGAAAGTGGCCAATACGCTCAAGACGCTGTGCGAGGATGACAGCATCGTCAAGGTCATGCATACGTCCACGCTAGTGGCCGAAGCCCTACAAAGCCAGCACACCATCCAGCTGGAGGGCATATTTGATACCTTGGTGAGGTCTGGTAGGCTGGGTTTGCAGTGTCTAAAGACAGAGAAAGGGGGGGGAGGGGGGCTTTAGCATGGTGCGCACTGGTGGAGGTATGTTTTAGTAGCTGAGATGCCGCAATGCAAGCACATTGTCCAGCTGGAGGGTATCCTTGACATGTTGGTGGACCAGGCAGCCTGAGTTGAGGGCCCAGGGCACAGGAACAAGTTGCAATGTGTACGCTGGCAGCATCACACGCTGGTAGCACAGCATCCAGCTGAAGGGCACTTGGGACCCTCAGGTGAGGTCAGACAGGGCAATGCCCTCAAGCAGCCCCCCCACAATGCATTGCAGTCCCCTTGCGCTCAACAATGAGGCATGTGGCTAAATGCATTGAGCACATGCCGAGGCATTTTCTGTGAGCTCTGTAGCAGACAGACTCTGTGACTGCCTGGTGTCTGGTCAGGCAGGGCCTGAAACGTTGAACTGGCAACCTGCCGGCGGCCACATGAGCAGATCCGCTGGTGTGGCTGCTGTGCAGGTGGCTCATGACATACTGCAGCACCTGGAGAACATGGGAGCAGCCAAGCAAACCAGGCACAAGCAGCTGAGCTACAACAGCCTGCTGAGGCAGTTCCAGCTGAGAGTAACCAAACCCAAGCATGGTGAGGCATGGTGCCGCCCTGTGGTGCGCTATGGCAATGTGCACTGTGTACTGCTGCGCTTCAATGCAACAGTGATGAGCCTGTTTTCAGTGATAAGTCCTTGTGCTCAACCCAGTGACAGTATTTTTGGTGCAGCTGCAGGTGCCCTGAGTGTTCGTGTAGCCTGCTTTGCAGTGATGCTACAATTAGCATGCAGCCAGTCCTCCTGGTGCTGCCAGAGTCCTGTGCTTCCTGATCTATTTCACTGCTTGCCCTGCAGCAAACACTACAGGCAGTCCTGCCGTGCACTCTGGCTCTTCTACAAGCACGTCATTGCACTGTGAAGCAATGGCGTGCACAATGGACAACAAACCTCAGCTGGTCGCTCCAGTCCTGCAGCGGTCCTCAAGTGGCAGACAGAGTTGACGTGGGCCACCTGGCGTGGGCCCTAGTGTGCAGCTTTTGTGCCCCCTGCCCTGCAGCAATCTGCAAGGGACAGTCCTGGCCATGCCTTATGGCCACGCACGTCAGTGTGCTATGAAGCAGCGGCGCTCCCATGGTGGTCAAGACTTTCAGCTGAGCATTCCAGCTGCCTTCCTTGCAGCAATCCCCAAAGGGCAGATGGAGTCGGCATGGAGCACCTGGCCCGCGCCCCTAGTGCTGCAGCTACACGTGGCCGCACAGGTGGCGCCCATGCTGCACTTGGCAGACAAGCTGCAGGAGCGCATTACAGCTGTCAGCAACAGCTGCGTGATGGCTCTCAGCCTAATTGGCGTGCAGATGCACCTAGCTGCTGTGGAGGGGTCAAGGGACGAGACTTATGGGGGACCTGGGTGAGATAGCACTTGCCCTGCTGCTTGCCAGACTCCTGTCCCTGCTTTCATCAGCAAATGCTGGCATGGACTCACAAGCATCAGCATCTTCATGAAGACACGGCCTGGGGATTGGGTTTTCAGGGGTCTCATAATGCACGCTGTTGATGCAGGGACAACAGCTCTCCCGCCCTGGCGGGGCCAATGCATATGGGGTCCCCTGGTCAGGGCAGTCCTGTAGGGCAGGTCTGGGAATCAGGCAGCAGAGATGTTTCAGAAGCCAGCTCTGAGTCTGATCACCGCCAGACATGGGGACAAAACGGCGCCCTGGAGCAATATCCCCTCTCAGAAGCGCACGTTCTACTACAGCAAAGGCAATCGCGGCCTACATCAGCAGGGCAGCGCTTGTTTGCCAGCAGGACTGAGAAGCACGCACACAGGCAGAACCCCCGCAATTGTGAATGAGTAATTCTGTCTGGACTCAGGCACTTCAACTATGAAGGTTTAACCAAGCATGAGGTGGCAGTTCAACTGCAAATCTTTCAATTGTTTCACCTGGTCCACGCTTATGTGGCCACAGCCGGGGGCAGTGGCGCTGGGCTGGGTGCAGCAGCAGCATGGGCAGCTTGCATGCTGACGTCAGCTATGGAGGGCCGGGAACCATTGTGAGCAGCAGCTGGAGGCACACCAACAGCAGCAGGCATTGAGGCTGGCCCTGCTGTTGCTGGCGGTCCTGTTGAAGCCACAGGAGGCGCAGGGGGCCGAGAATCCATGTTTAGTTGAAACGGCATCACAATAGAGGCGTTCAGAGCCTCCTTTGCTGCAAATTCAGACTCATAGAAGGCCTGGTAGGTCTCCCCAGCCAGCTGCAGCACCACTGACCAGACCCCGCTCTCATTGAGTACCTGGTCCCGCGCTTCGTAGTTGAAGCCATCTGGCAGAGCTCTGAATACACCGTCCTGCAGCCAGGGACCAGATAGCGCGTCCAGCATGGCGCTTTGACAGCCTTTCATGGGCCGATGCTTCGCTTGAGGCTTGGATGGACAGAGCTCTGCAGTAGATGTTCATAAGAGCCCAGCAGGACTGCTCAGGGAGGCTCTGCTGCAGCTGCCGGGCAGGCCATATACATCATGCAGCTTGGGATCAGGGCAGCAGCTGGGAGGGTTCTCTCCTGTCACCTGCATCCTGCCGCTGGCTGAGGGCAGGCAGCATGCATCACAGTCTGGGGTTGGACAACCATGCAGTGACAGTTCTACGGCAGACTGCCTGCCAGGACAGCTCCCAGTGACAGAAGTCAGTCCAGTCAAGAAGAGGCACACAACATCAGCTGTCGATCTTCAGAGAAGCATGATGGTAGAAGGCCCATCGTGGGCTGCCCGCGGCACAGCAGGGCGGCGACAAACAGCTGGAGCTTTAAAGACCCTCAGTGCATGCCCTTGCTTCCCAGGCATGAACACAGTGTCTCCCGACAGCAGCTGCATGCACATCTGCTGCCCAGCACAGCAGACGACAGGCGCTCAGCATTCAGTGCTCAGACCACTTTCATACAAAAAGCAAAAAACTGACCTTCTGGGGATCAAAGTAGTATTCCTGGTCCCCGCGTCGGATGGTCTTCCGCACATTGGCGTGCGTCTGCTGGGAGCGCCGCTTGCTGGTGCCGCCCTGGGGCTTTGAGGCGCTGGGGGCCTTCTCGCGCCTCACTGGCGCCCTCCTCTGGGTGTCCGCACTGCATCGCACAGTTGTGGTCAGCCTTTGCTATCTTGCTTGATGCGCCTCCGTCTGGCAGCCAGCACAATGCAAGCCACCTCCTCTGGGGGTCCCATCTTGCAGCATGTAGTGTTTGGCATTATGCATCATCTGCTGTGTGAAGGGCTGTAGTGTCCTACACAGTGGAAGCCTCTTGCTTAGTTGAAGACATTTGCAGCGTAAACTAGGCCGTCCAGAAGCCAGTCAATTCTGTTAGCATGGAATGGGGAGCATGAAAGGCGGGGAAACAGCCAAGGCGCCTACAGGTTCCCTCGAGCTGAGTGCCCGCCCTGCAGGGTCCCAGCCCCCTCAGCATCATCTGCTGAGCACACAACATGTGCCTGCAGGCTGTGCTCTCAATCAAGGTTCTGCTTTGGGACTTACACCCGCGATCAGACCTTATGCTACCGCCGTTGATGGGCCCCTCAGACCGAGCTGCCCGCCTTGCCGGCTGGCAGCTTGGCCCACAACAGGTCTTGGATGCTTGCAAGCCAAGCTGTTGTATTGCGTGCTTTGCTTCACACACGAAGCTCAACACGCCATGTCTGGATGCCACCCTGATATGCATGAGAGGGGCAGGCAGCTCACTCTGTGCCCCTGCGCCCGCAGGCCACCAGCTTTCCATCCGGCAGCTTGGCAAACTGTATGACATCCCCCACGCCCAGCTGGTACAGCCTTTGAATGGGCTTGGTGCCCTCCAGCAGGTACATGCGGCTCTGGTTGTTGATCCAGAAGCGAAACCTGCACAAAGCGACAGTGTCAAGGGCCTTGCATGACTGGCGTGAGCTGGTGTGTGACCTGGCCAGACATGGTGCGCACACAAGGCCAGCCAGGTCCAGCCATCTCACCCTGTGCAGGCAGATATGCTGCTCAGGTGCAGCAGCGGCCTAGCATTCGACAGGGCTTGTGCTGGCAGGAGGCAATTGCTGGAGCGGCTGCAGAAGCTTGGCCGGCAGGGATGTGCAAAGGCATCCGGCCGGGTGTGAAGGGCACCACCTGGCCCACCTGAAGGTGTGGGGCTTGCCAAAGGTATCGCACCCATGCAGATCAATCCCCTCCTGTCTCTCCAGGGGTGGCAGGTGCTGCACAGCTTGCGCCTGCACCACACAGCACACCGTCGCACCATATGGTGTCGCATTACGATAGCGAACAGTACAAGGTGCCACGCCCATCCGTTGCGTGCTCCGTCCGGTACAAGTTTGGTGTTGCCAGAGACAGCAGTCAAGCCCTGTCTCGAGAGCTGTGTGGAACCAGCCACATCTTGCTGCGCCCACCTTTGGCACAACAATGCGCCCTGTGTTGTTTGTGTCGCTGGAGGTCAGCACTTTCTCAAAGATCAAAGTAGTGTTAAGCTCCTCCAAGGAGGGCCCAATCCTGGGAGCTCCAGCATCTGAGGGCCCTCTGTTTGCCTCTGCTGCATGCCCCTGGTCGACGGCGGCTGCAGCCTGTGCTCGGGGCCCAGTCTTCTGCCGCTTGGCCTGAGGCTGTGGCTCCAGGTGCTGAGGAGCCAGGGATACCTGATGGTGCGGCTGGTGCAGGTTGGGGGGCTGGGCTGAGAATGTGACATGGTGCTGGTGGGGGTGGTGCTGGTGTGGGTGCTCATGCCCGTGCCCTCCTGCAGCAGCAGTAACACCTGTCAGGGGGGTGGCACCAGCAGTGAAGGTGACACTGTTGTGGTGTGGCAGGCAGGGGCATGCTCCCTGCCTGGCAGCACCAGTGGGTATCAGGAGCGATGTCCATAAGCCTCCAGAGAAGGGGAGCGGGGGCGGTGCCTGCGTGCTGATGCCCCTGCAGCGGCAGCGCCACCTGCCAGGTGGCCTCTGCTGTCTGTTGCAAGCAGCTCCCCAGACAGTGCAGTACATTCTTGTCTCTGCAAGGGTTGGGCAGCAGGCGCACAACGCAATGCAGATGCCACAAAGTGGTTCCTCCTGATTCAGGCATTGACCCTGGCAGGCAGCCAGGAGCACCGCACCAGATCCGACTTGTTGGGTATTCACCTGTGCTGGATGGGGCCGCCTGGTGCTGGTGCTGGTCCGCCTGCGCCTGGTGCTGCTGCGCCTGTGTGGTCTGCCAGAATTCGAGCTGCTGCTGTGGCGTGGGCGGGGGAAGGCCCAGCTGCATGAATTGCTGCTGCAGCAGCGCTGCCATCTGCTGCTGCTGCGCTGCCAGCTGGGCCTGGTGGGGGTTCATGGCGCCGCTGCCGTTGGAGAGCCTACAGGCAGGAATGGCACTCCTCTTTGGCCAGTTCAGCTTGGCGAGTCATATCGCCAGAAGAGGCGCAGGCTGATACTGGCTGGCATCCATCACGGCCTGCTGATCGAGAGCCTGCAGGCAGACTGGCGCAGCGCTGGGGGGTGTTCTCTCAGGATGCTCACAGCACATGGGGCTGCCAACACTGGAAAGAGGCGCCAGCCTGCAAGCCTGCAGGGCGAGTGGAGCACTGCTGATGCACTGCCTCAAACACTTCACTTCATGCCTCAGGACGTGAGGGAGGCACAGGTGGTACATATGCAGCCATGTAGGCAGAATGAAGCAGTGCTGCTACTTTGTGTTTGCTTTCTGGGACCCCATCGAAGACCTTGAAAGCCAGTGAACTTCCGTATGCAGATGGCTGTCTCCCAGGACCACTGCTGCCTTGTGTTGCTATGTCAACAAGGCGCGGGTTGGTAGTGTTGTACAATGAGGCAGCACGAATGGAACAGATCACCCCCGCTGCCAGCACTAAAGATGAGACAAGACTGGCATACACTGAGGTGCAACAAAGCTCCGCACCCTAGATGCATATCTTGACCTTGCCGCCGTGGAACACAGAGGGAGATTCTCCTCCCTCAAGCTTTCAGAGGTGCCTGCTGCCCCAGCCTCATCTCCCAGGGCACCAGGTCTGCTCCGAAAGCAAGGGGCCCTGTCAGCTGGACTTCGAACCAGGAGCCTCTCACAAAGGCAACTGCGTTCACAGAAGGCCAGGGCCTAAAAGAATGTGCCTGATCGCTCAAAGCATCAGGCGATCTGGGCCTGATAAAAAATAGACCTTAGGGTCTGCCTCAGTCACACCTGTCTCGGTCACACCTGTGGACAAGCTGAGGCTTTCAGCACCTGGTTTGACCAGACTGCGAACAATGACTGTTCCTTGCTCTGGCCTCAGCACAAGTACACAGGAAAGGCATGAGCACCCAGGTTTGCAGAGAGCAGCTTGGCGAAGGCTTTGACTTCATGCCAAAAAGCGCGCATGGCTTTGTGCACCTCAGCCTTGCAGGTCGGTCAGTCACACTGCTCAGCATGAGCGGAGTCCTGCAGGACAGCCAGACAAGAGTCATGCAGGAGCTCAACAGTCTGCAGCGTGTGCAAGTGGGGCTGGGGTGCTGCTAGCTGGAGAACTGAGGCAGTCTACAGTCCGCAAGATCCCTCAGCATCTGCAGTCATTCCAGCCTGACACACAGAGACACGTGACTTGCTCCCACGGGCAGCAGCTGCTGCTGCGTGCAGCCGCCTGGGGCCGTCACTGCTCCAGAGCTATGGCAGTCTGCGCATGGTCCAGCTCCTACAGCTTCATCAGCAGGCTTGGTGTGGAGCTGCTTGCGGAGATGGTGCAGGACAGGGGTGCCTGGTGGGCCTGCAGAGCCTCTGTAAAGACTGCATGTAGCAATGTATCAGATGCCATCAAACAATGAGACAGGCATTGGAGCATGGCTTTTTGAAAGGCAGGGCAGGAAGAGTTTGTCAAGTTGCACGCACTACCATCAAAGCTGCATGCAGGAGCAGGAGCAGTCGCTACGCCCAGTGTGCTGGGCCAGGCAGCTCGTCCGAGGCGTTGTCGACCCCCCAATCCATTTAGAGTTCAGTGAATGTCTTTAGGTGGCTTGAAACATACGTGACAATGGGAAGGGAGGAGGGATGAGGAGGAGTGCATGCATTTGGACTGCCTCTGATTTGCAGGGATCAGCTACTCTGCTGGTACGTAAGTATAGCCAGTGCTCTGAAGCCGTGTGTTCATTTCATTCAGCTCTTCGGGTGTCATCATACGCTCTGTGGGCAGCGGCTCCACCCTGTGATGCATTCGGCTGCGCTTGTCCCTATCTGCCCTGGCTGAAGCCGCCTCATCATCTGCAGACCACACAGCAGAAGTGATGCATGTGCACGCCAGCTCACAGCATGAGATGTGCAGATCCTGACAGTGATGCTGTGGGGGGCACCCATGATGTGATGACCTAGAAAGGACACTAGTGGCTGTGCTGCTCACCCTGCGTAAATGCCTTGACTGCCTGTCTGTGCTGGATGTTCAGGCTCTGCATGCAAGATGCCTGCTCTGCTACTTGAGCCCTGCTCTCAGGGAGTTGACGTTGAGCGTGCCGTGGACTGCAAATGGTGCTGGCAGCAGCGGGACACAGGCTCACCCTGGGCAGGAGCCCGGCGCCGCCGCTTGCTGGTCCCTGCATGGTTGCCTGCGCGCTCCCCTGTCCAGCTGTCGTCGTCGTCGTCTGAGGCAGACGGGATGTACTGCCCCCCACCAGAGGTGGCTCTGGAGGGTGGCTCTGTGAGGGGCAGCGGCTGCGCCACTGGGCCCAGCGGCCGTGGCTGGAAGCCTCCTGCAGACACCAGTGCAGGCAGTCGGGGCAGCTGCTGCATCAATGCCTGCAGAGGGGACCAGTGAGGACTGCAAGGGCAGCTGGCGTGGCTGCGGCCCTGGGGGCAGCGGGCCCTCTCCTGAAGGGTGAGGTGCAAGTGCAGCGAAGGACACCGGCACGCTGCCTGAGCATCCTGAGTGGCAGGCATCCTGCAGGCAGCTTGAAGAGCAGCATGGTTGAGACACAGCAGACTAATATTAGCATCCAAGCCAGATGCATGGGCTTGAGCAGTATGAGCAGTACACATGCAGCATAGATGCTGCGCCATAGAGTTCCCACAGGCAATGTTCCTGCCAGCCTGCATGATTCGAGCTTGGAGCTGCCCTACCAAAGCGTGGCACGCTCAGTGGTGGTGCAGGGTACCTGGTAGCATTGGCTCGGCGCCTGCCAGCGGCAGGCCAAAGGCCGGGGGCCTTGGCAGGGGCTGCATGGGCGGCCGCGGAGCCAGCGCCTGCTGCGCAAACAGGAGCTGCTGCTGCTGCTGCATGGCCGCCGTCTGGGCAGCCTGGGCGGCCGCCTGCTCTGCCTGCTCCTGCTCCACGAGCCGGGCGGCGCCAGGGTTGCCCACCCGTGCCAGCTGCAGCTCCACTGTGGCCTTCACCACTGCAATGAGAGTGCAAGCACACATTGCAGCTGAGGTGATCTGCACTGGGGTCAGCCAGTGACCCTGGGCGCATGCTGGTGTAGCCCCACTGCGGCCTGAGCACTGCAGGCACCAGCTGCAGCTGTGATGGTTTGCACTTGGCATAGCTGGCTGCAGACACTGCGTTGCAGACGGCTGGGTGCAGTCGGACGCCTTCAGGAAAACATGGTTGCAGCTCCAAGGGTGGCCTTGACCACTACAGACACCAGCACAGTCAATTGCAGCTGGCGTGACGTCATGACAACAGTTGGGCTAAGCGCAGAGCTTGAAGGCTAATGTGCACACGCTTTCGCCTGCACTGTTGCATCATTGACTGGAGGCGAAGGGCAGCACAGTGGCAAGTGGCTTATGACCAAGTCAGCCAGGAGCCTGCCTGACACTGGCAGGCCAAAACACCATTGGCTCCTGGAGTACCCTTGCCGCTGAGGCAAGGCTGCACACACCGCCCCCCTTGACACGCTGATGCCTGACGCACTCCAGCAGGAGCTTGTTGCTTGAAGATTTGAAGAAGGGCAGGAGCTTACCCCTGGGTTTTATGCCACCCTGCTGCCAAAAAGGAGGCAATGATCTCAGCAGGTCACCCTTGCACCTTGCGCAGTCCAGCAGCAGGCGCTGGCCATCTTCAATACTGTTGCCAGATGACATGGGGCAAGTATGAGCAGTCACCCATGCGCTGAGATGGTCCCGCTTGCGGGGGCCAGGAGTCTGGTGACACTAAGTGGTTGAAGCAGCTCGGCACCTGGGAGCAACGAACCCAACTCACCCTCGCGCTTGAGGCGCTCCCGCTTGCTGACGCGCTCCAGCAGCAGGCGCAGGCGCTCCAGCTCAAGGCGCACAGCTGCCAGCTGCGCACGCTGCGTCTCTGCAGCCGCCAGGTCCTCCAGCTGCGAGCGGCGGGCGCGGTCCTCGCGGTCACGGGCACGGGCCTCCTTCGCGTGGGCGGCTCGGTGGGTCTGCAGGCAAGACAGGGGGTGAAGTGAGGCAAAAGCATGGCAAGGTGCCCTGGGCACTTGGTGGGGACGTGCGCGGCATGGACAGGGTCTGCAGGGCAGGCAGCTGAGGATCATAATGAGGCTGCAGCGCATCGCGCAAGGCCTGCACCTAGCCTTCAGATGCAAGGGTTGGGCACCGTCTTGACAATCATGGGGGTGGCCAGACACTGCATGGGGGCCTGCGAGAGGAACAGGAGTGTGGTCATGACCAGAACAGGGTGCTGCAACGCAGGCAGGGTGGAGGTTCAGGGTTGCCTGCTTTGCGTGTGCAGCGCGCTGGATGCGGGGAACTCTGGTGCAGAGAGGCGCTTGTCAGAAAGTGAGCCTAGGCAGGCTGGAGGTCAGAAGTAACACCTGGTGGGTGTGGGGTGACTCAAGAAATGTGATCTCTTGGCAGCCTTGGACCACAGGAGTGTGCTGCTTGGAACCACTACTGTGGCCGAGGCAGTTCTCAAATGCAGCACTGCCACATGCCGTGTTCAAGTCCTGCACTGTCACACACCTGCCAAAGACAGCCTATACTGCAGGCACGGCCAGGCAGTGCAGCTGCAGCATACAAAGGTGCACGCACGCACTTCCAGGAGCTGGCTGTTGTCCCTGCCACCCCACTTGGTCAGGCTCCACACGCATTGGATCCCAGGAGAGGAAACTTCAAAAAGGTTAGGTTGGCTGGAGGCATGGCAGGGCAATGCAGCTGCAGCTTGCTTGCCTGCACGCCCGTGGCCCCTGCAGCAGGCTCACGCCCCTGCTGCCCTGCCAGGTCGGCATGCTGGTGGCACCAAACGCGGTGCCCCCCACGGGCCCCTGGCTGCGCAGGGACCATGGGGAAGCCAGCGTTGCGGGCGCACAGCACGTGGAAGGAGCGGGGGCATGCCCCCGCCGCGCAGCGCAGGGTCACGCCGCTAGAGCTGCTGCAGACGCAGCACATGGCGCTGCCAAAGCTGAAGGGCTTGAGCGTGTCGACCCCCGTGATGGCGTCACAGTGGGCGCCCGGCTGGATGCCCAGGCCGGGGTGCCACATTGCGTCCAGCTGCAGGCAGGGCAGGCGTGAGTGCAGCAGAGCACGGTGCACGCAGGCAGACAGGGACCCTGTGATGGGTGCCTGGCTGTACGCCCAAGCCTGGGCTTGACGGTGCATGCACTGTCCAGCCCACACTCAGCAGTATGGCAGGGTGCCGCTGACATGCTCAAGGCAGGACATGGCGGGGAGGTGCCCCTGCCACATGGGCCGCTCACCAGGTGCACCCACTGGCGCCCATCAGTCGTCCGCCTGAAGGCTCCCTGCTTGACAGGGCACACTGCACACGAAACTGTGGTCGACCCCCCCTGGAGCTGGTTTGACTGCACCTCCCACCGGGGCGGCCTGATCTGGTTCTGGGGCACCCCCTGCTCCCGTAGCTGCTGCTCGTGAACTCGGCAGGGCCAGCACAGCCACTCCCCTGCAGCTCAGGGCAGCGTGAGTAAACACGATGCTTGTCTCTTGGCTATTTCCTGTGCATGTGTTGGTCGCAGCTGCGACTTGTGCAACTGGCAGGGCCACTTGGCACATCATGTTGGCGTGAGGCATCACAGCCACCTCCCCAGGCAATGCACAGCAGGACGGCTGTCAGAGCGTAGGCTTGCTGGCAGGCCTGCTCCCAGGCTTGATTGCAGGCCTGCTCACGGGCTTGCTCTCAGGCAGTGACAGTAGCACAGCGCTGCACTGCCAGCACAGCAGGTGCCCAGCAGCACGTCCAGCACCCCACCTCCAGGCATCTGCGCCAAACTGAAGCACAGCCTGGCTTTTTTTTTTTGCTTTGCAGCCTGCAGGGACCTCTACCCAGGTCAGACACATCTATTGGTGCACAGCAGTGTCACAGTGCTTGCACGGCCTCACCCTCAGGGATCTCCACCACCCCATAGCACTGCTGGTGCACCGCAATGTCGCAGCGCTCACAGAAGACGATAAGGTTGGGGTCCATGGAGCGCCCGCTGCAGCAGATGGCGCACAGCGCATCCTCGTCCCCCTCGCGGGAGGCAAACAGGTCCCGCAGCTCTGCGGTGCGCTTCACGCCCTGCACAGTGATTGGGGACACCACAAGTGAACAGAGCGTCCTGGCAGGTGGGTGGCGCAATGTGACCTGCGCCAGATGCTGCATAGGCCCATCTGAAGCAGGCAGGCCCTGCAGCCCTGCGGTGCGCTTCACACCCTGCAGCAGGGAGATCCAGCATGACATACACGGCGCCCAGCTTCATCTGAGGTCTGTTGTGACCTCACATCCTCATGGCTGCATTGCTGTGCAGCCAGCTCAGGGGTGGGTTCCCTCACAGCGAAGCAATGAGGTCCCGCAGATTTGCAGTGCCCTGCATCCTGAGGACAACAGCCAAGGGCCCCTTGTTGGCAGGTCTGCAAGCGCCTCCATCCGTGCCAGCGAGAGGTTTCAGATGAGCACATGCAGGCCAAGCAAGGTCACAAGCGCAGGCAGCCACCAGTCTGCATGCACCAGTCCAGCATTCTGTGACGACCCAAAGGGCCGGTGCATGCAGATACTAGGCGGCAGAGCCCAGCCTCACGTGAGAATCGATCCTGGAGTCGCCGGCAAAGGCACCTGGGACACGCCCGGCAGAGCTGCGCGTGCTGTCTGTGACAACGGTTTGCATTGCAGCCAGGGCGTCCCGCTGCGCCTGCTCGCGCTTCTCCCGGGCCTTCAGGCGCTTGATGGCCTTCTGCTTCTGCAGACACAGGAAGCCACAAGCTCACAATTGGGGGACCGTGCTTGAAGGACTTGGAACCTCTGCAGGTACAGGCAGTGCCAATCAGCGGTGGAGGGCTGAAGGCCTCATACTCAAGTGGGTCATATGGGATCTGGCAGATAGGCATCCGGGGCTGTGACAGCTGAGATGCCTGTCCCTGCAGTGCAAGCCTCCTAGAAGGCAGGAAGCTGGGCTGCAGGCGTGCCTGCTGCTGGGGGGGTGAACGCGTGCAGGGTGGACCTCTTTGGAGCAGAACAGCTGTCCCACTCGGGCCAGGGTGAGCAAGGAAGGGCCGCTGCACATGGATTAATGGCTCTGGCACTGCAACCTCCTGAGCAAAGCAGCTGGACTGTAATTTGCACCGCCTATGGCAGCACAAAGCTGTCACAAAAGGATGTGACCACATGGGCTTCTCGATGGGCCGCAGTTGCAGGGGCCTCTTTTGCTCACCATCAGGTACGCGCGTGCATACTCCGCCTGCTCTGCCCGCAGCTCAAACATCTTGTGCCGCTCTGGGACCTCAGCCAAGGCCCTCGACAGCACGGTGGCCAGGCGCTCGCGATTGAGAGCGACCTGCAGGTGGCCAGCCTCAGATGTAGCCCTCCACCGCGTCTCTCAGCATGCTGTTCTGGTGCCCAGGGTGCAACAGCAACATCGCAGTTCGACACAGGGCAGGAAGCAGTGCAGCCGTCTTCACAAGCCTGACCTGATGCCACCTCTTGATGTAGCAGCCCGCAGGAAATGCCCCTGCTGTCACCTGCTGAGCTGCAGGAGAGTGCAGCTGCTGAGCAGGCGACGCAGCTGATCATGCAGGCTTGCCGTAAAGCCGGTGATGCTGAAGGTCTTGGGGCAAGCATGTGGGTGCCCGCGTGGTGCCGCAGTTCCCCACAGAGCCCGGCGCAGCTGCTCTTGCAGGCACACCACAAGTTCGGGGGGAGGCTTGGAGGTGTGGGCTGCCCACCTGCTGGAGCAGCTCCCCCTGCAGAGCCAGGATCTCTGCAATGACCTCATCATCCGGAGCTGCCACGAGCAGTTGGGGGTTGTTCTGGAAAACTTGCCACTGCTCCTCAGGGGTGCCAGGGTCCTGAACGCCTGCAGGGGCCATGTGGGACACCTGGCATGCCACCTGCCTGTGTCTCCTGGCACAGCAGCCACGCATGTCAGCTGCACAGTGCCCCAAGTGCACCAAGTACTTGAATGAACATGCTGCCAGCAGGCTTGACACTGCCGGCAGTGCTGGTGGTTGAGGAGCACATACTTTCCACCATCAGCACCCTTGCTGTTGGGCTGGGGCCCTCCAGAAGCCGCATCACCGCAGTCACCGCAACTTCGGCAGCAGCCCTGCTCTCTTGCCTCTGGCACAGCAAGGGATCCTCAACCCCAAGCCAGCACACATGAGCCCCACCTGTGGCAATTGCCACAGCTGTGGCCAACGCTCCCTGATCGCTCAGCGCCTCCAGCTGGGCAGCGCTGCTGCTGGTGCGCCCATGCGGGGGCTTGCGCAGGCTGGCCCCCCGCCCCAGCCCCGCCTTGCCCTTGTACGTCTCCGTCCTGGCAGCCCCGGCAGCTGTGGCCCCTTTGCCGCCCCTGCCTGGTCCAGGCGTGCCCACCGCCTTGCCGCCGGCACTGTGCCAGCCCCTGGGGGACTCTGCCTCTGGGCTGACCGCCCTCTTGCCGGCCGAGACCCCAGGCGCCCTGCTGACACTGGCCTGCCGTGCCTTGCCCAGCCGCGACTTGGATGGCCGCACTCCTCCCCTGCCAGCCCCTTTGGCCGCAGATGGCCTACCTGGCTCATGTTTGACGGCTGAGAACTCGCCAGGCCCCTGCGACTGAGGCAGCAGGCTGGCTTCGCTGTCAGCCTCAGCCTCAGGATCAATTGGAGCCAGCTCACCTGCAGTGTCACAGTGGCAGACCTTATGACCCCGCTACATGCAGATACTCAGCCAGCCAAGCACAGCACTGCATTGCTAAGGAGCTTGCCGAAATGGGTCTCATCCCAGGAGCAAGCAGCGTCTGCAGTGCCTGACTGAGTTGCTCTGGGGGCACTTTGCGCCACAGCAAGGGTGCTGTGCCGCTCTGCAGCCCAGAAATGCCCCACACAGTCCTGATCTTATTGAGAGTGGCCTCCGGCAGGGTTCAGAGAGGATGGGGAAGCGCATCAGGCAGGCCTGCAGCTGCCCGGGGCAGCGGCACTTGCCTGAGAAGCGGCCTCCCAGCTGCTCGCGCTGCTGCTCTTCACTGGCTGGCTGCTGCATGCGCACACACTGGGGCACCGGGCCATCAAGGAGCAGCTGTGTGTAGGGGTGCAGGTAGGCGTCCGTGATGGCCTCTTCTGCTGCCGCGCTGGCCGCACCTGCCCGGTCCTGCACAACACCTGGGTTTTGAAGACTGCCTCCAGCGAAACATGGCTGCTGCTGAATGATCTGGGGCAGATGTTGCCAGCAGAAGCCCTCCCAGAAGCATAGAGGCAAGCACCAAAAGTGGCAGCCAGGTCATGTTGTGTAGGGTGCTGGCAAGCTTCAGGGCCGACAGGCGTGCAGACCTGTGCTCAGGCAAGCTGAAGAGCTGGCAATCCCCGCAGGGGTCCCATGCAAGGCATGGAAAGCACAGCCATGAGTCTCAGAAGTGAAGCCCAGCTTGATCTTACCAGCATGAGGAGACGCTGCCAGTCCCGATAGCTGCTCACAGCACCAGCCACTGGGTCCTCTGTGCCATCACTGGCATCCGTTCCCTGAGGCTGTGGGGACTGACCCCTTGGAATGCCTTCACCGTGGCCTTGTATTGCTGCCTGCTGCTGGGTTACTCCCACTGTGGCAGCAGGCAGTGGCTGCGGCGGTCCCAGCACCGCCCTGGCCTGCCTCCCTAGCCATGCCTGCCTGGCCCCATCTTGGGGTGCAGGGGCAAGCACATCAGCCTGAGCCTGCAACCACTTGCTCAGCTTGGCAGCTGCTTCACGTGGCACCTCCTGGCATGCCTTCTCGACGGCAGCCACTGCTGCGGCTGCCACAGCCGCACGTGCAGCAGCAGCACTGCTCGGCGACTGGGCTTCTGGGAGCGCCTTGCTGGGGGTCATCGTGGCAGTGCCCTGCTCGATGGCCCTCAGCTCGTCATCTGTCAGACCAGCTGCCTCTGCCAGGGCTGGCAGGGACATGTCCTGGAGAGCTGCCACCTGCAGAGCAATGGCATTTCGAATTGGGCAGCCCAGGCTTGAGGGGCTGCAGCTGCCAGCACAACGCATACATTCATAGAAGCTTGCTCTCTGGTCCACACCCTGCAGAGTAAAGGACAAGCCGGCATTTACAGAGCATCAAGGATGCCGCAGGTATGGCATCTGCAGCGACACCCAGGACGGCCGGCAGCCAGGCAGGACTGCTAGGCAGCAGCAAACTGAGGCCCACCTGAACAGCCGCACCAGCCACCTCCGCTGGGGTGCAGCTGTCCAGCAGCCGCTCATGCGTCGGCAGGGCAGCAGCCTCAGCTGCTGCCTCAGCTGCAGCTGCCTCCTGAGCGTCCCTGGCTGCCTCTAGCTCAGCAGCTGCCAGCTCTGCCTCTGTCTGATTGCCGAGCAGCTCCGCAGCAAACCTGCTGCCACCAGGACGCCCTGCCATGCGGCGACTCTTGCGCTGCGACTGCAGGCAGGCAGCACATGGGTCAGGGTGTGTCAGCGCTGCGTTCTGGCAGCAGCACCACTGCAAACGCAAGGCACTGCGCGTGTCAGCCTCAGCCACGCTGCAGAAAGCTAGCCGCCCAGTGAGGACTCCCCACATGGCAGGGCAGCCCTCACCTGCTCGCTGTCCTCTATGCCCAGCAGCCCAGCCCCAACAGGCGTCCCAGGGGTCTGCACACAGAAGCAAGAAGTGTCAGGTGGCTACATGCAGTGGCCCTCTGGCTGATGGGTGCAAGCCCTGCTGATCAGGCGCTCGAATGCCAGCCTTTGGCTCGCCTGCAGGTGATCCTTTTTGGACCTGCCCTTGGCAGGCTGCAGGGAGGCCAGCGACTCCTCGGCGCCAATGGGAGGAACCAGCAGGACTGGGTCACTCAAGGGGTCCTCGTGGAGCGGCAAAAACTGCTGCAGGTCCTCCAGGCTGAGGTATCTGAAGTACCCCTGCAGGGCAGCAGAGCACGCTATGAGTCATCCAGCCTTCTGCAGGATCAGTGGTCTTGGAACGACTGGCAAGTCCTGATGAGGGCCTTTCAGCTGCCACCACTCTATCAAGTCAAGCCTGTTTCTCAGCCCACCTCCATCAGAATCCAGAATGCAGATTTGTTGGCCTCCGTGCCAGGCTTGGCACCAGGGAACACCTCCTGCACAGTGCTGGCCACTTTGCGGCCTTTGTCACGCCGTGCAGCCTGCTTTTTCTTCTCATCATCCCGTGCTGAGACCTGTGCCTGTGCCTCTTGGAATGAGGCCACAACGGGCAGCTGCTGCTGATCCAGGAGCACAACCCCCCCACCATTGACGGCAGCGGCAATCTGGGGCTTCAGAGCATGCAAGGCATGTGCGCTCGCTTGCACAGCTTCCTGCAACGTCTGTGACTCAGCCATTGCCTCTCCTTGAGCACGGGAGCGGCCCCGAATCACAGCATTTGCATGAGCATCGAGCTATCTAGGGTCCAAAGCCCTTTCGCAGTCTGGCTCTTCCTCCCTGGTCCCAGGCGGTCCGAGCAGCAGCTGCATGTGGTGTGCCGCCTGATCTGACCTGTCTCAGGAAACTTTGCTGGTCCGACAGGTTCAGCTTGACAACAATCCGGTGACCTGCAGGTGCTAGGCTGCCTGTGCTGTGATGTGTGTCATGTTTGGCATGCTGACAGCCCAGCTCTTGCACCTCCCCACATGCGTCCTGCAGGCGCTCCAGTCAAGGTCTAGGCGTCTGCCCAGCAGCCCGGCACAGCTGCACTGAGCGGACAGCATCTCAGCAATCCCCGCATGCAGCCCCTGCAGCGTGCCAGCTGACTACGTTCTGCAGGCTCTACCAGCTGTTGCAGCGTCATGGCTCCCATCTGGGTGACCGAAGTGCGGCCAGGCATCGCCAAGTGGATCTACTTTGTGGGATTTGCCATCACAGCCATTGCATCATGGCTCCTCCGGGACTACTCCCAGCAAGCCCTCAAGCACATACCTGAGGTGTGCCACCTCCTGTAGCCTGACAGGGACCGCACTGCACCATGTGGAGTGCTGCCCAGCCAGACCGGGGGCTCAGAAGCAGCTGCATGCCTCTGCACCGTCAGGAATATCCAGCTGCGATGGCCTGCATGCTGCAGCGCTGCCTCAGGAGCACTGCTGGTGCTGATGACACACCTTTGCCATGCAGCTGAGCAGTTGGCGGGATGCGTAGTGCCTGCCCTGCAGCAAAGTCCTGCAGGAAGACCCCCAGCGCATGTTTGAGCCGGTGGCGGGATGTGTACTGCTTGCCCTGCAGCAAACACATGCAGGAAGACCCACAGCGCCTGCTCGTTGAACAGCAGCCAGCACTTGTTTCACTACATGCCCTGACATCTGCTGAAGCCAACATCCCACCTTTGCCGTGCGGCTGAACTAGGGCTGAAACTGGACCTGCTGCTGGGGCGCATGCCCTGATACAACATGTGTGCCTTGCAGCTCAAGAAGTGCTACAACCCTGACGGTGACGCTGTGACCAGCTGCGCGGGCAAGGGCGCGGTGCTCCGCATCAGCTTTGGCAACTTCCTGTTCTTTGCGGTGCACGTGCTGCTCACTCTGGGTGTCCGGCATGGCAAGAATCCCCGGAGGCTGGTGCACACAGGTGGGCCCTCTGTGGCAAGGGTGCACCATTGGCAGCTCTTGACGCCTCACCCAAACAGAGTCGTCAGTGCTTGCCTGCCTGCTCCCACCAGTGGCCAGCAGCCTGGAGACAGGAAGCACCGCCTGCGTGGCCAGGGCGCTCGTCCTCTGCTTTGCCAGACCTGGTCAGCAACCTGTGCCTCTGCCTGCCGACTGCTGAGCACCTGCCCCACACACATCCTCAGCAGATTGCCTGTCAACCCTCAAGCCTTGTCTCTGGGTGTGCTGCAGGCTTCTGGCCCCTCAAATTCTGCCTCTGGATCTTTGCGCTGGGTATCTGCTTCGCCATGCCCAACAACACCTTCCTGGGCTACGGCCAATTGGCCCGCATCCTGTCAGGCGTCTTCCTCATCTTTCAGATCATTATCTTATTGGACCTCATCTACACCAGCAACGAGTGGCTGCTGCGCAAGGTGGGAGGGGCACCCGCTGCAATATGCCTGCGAGGCATGCAAAACCCATCAATGCTGGTGTCACAGCAGCAGCAGCCCCGCATTGGCACCAAGGGCCAAGCAGCTGCTTTTGGAACAGGCAGCCCGTCTTCGCTTGCCATGCTCATCTTGTTGGGCTCCTTCTTGGGGAGCGCATGAGGTGCAAGCAAGAGGCTGCCACTTGGCACACTCGCCTCAACAAGACCCTGCCTATGCTTTACAGCCACACTCGCTCTGCACCTTGCCCCTTGGTGCCACAGGAAAGCCTGGCCCCTGTGCCAGCCATTGGCTGCTTTTTCTCTTCCACTGCGCCTCCATCCAGGCTGCCGCTGCCTCTTGGCCCCTGAGCCCACAGGAAGGCCTGACCCCTCCGCTGGTCAGATTACCGGCCTGTTGGCTTCTGCCCACATAGATGAGGCTGGCCTGGAAGCGTGCACAGCTGCACCTTTGACTCACCTAACGCCCCCTTGCTACCACAGGAAAGACTGGCCTTTGTGCTGGTCATTGGGTCCTTCATCTTTTACAGCGGCAGCGTGGCTCTCATCGTGGCCTGCTACCACTTCTATGCCCAGTTGGCCACCTGTGGGCTGAACATCTTCTTCATCACCTTCACTCTTGTGCTGACCATAGTGTTCACGCTGGTAAGTGCTCAGGCAGGTGCTCAGGCAGGCAGCTGGGAGGTGCTGGCTGGCTGGCTGCTCCCAGCGGGTGCATGCTAGTCCTCACAGCAACGCTCTTTCTGAAGAGGGCACGTACACGGTCATGGTCACAGCCTTGCCCGCTGTCAGTGTCCATGCCTGTGGCCCACAGGAGCGTGTTCCCCTGCTAGCTCCTGTCGGGGTGCATGCTCATAGGCAGCATATTGGGGGGCCTGAAGGCCTGAGAGTTGCAGGTGCCATGTTGCTGAGCTTCACGCTGACAGCACCCAGCGGCAGGGGGACTCTTGGGAACATGCCTGAGAGGCGCTGCCCTCTACCATGCATGGGGCATGGAATGTGTCCATGCCACAGCCTGCCTTCATGCAGGTCAACTTTTTCACACACAACCCTTGTGACGCGCAGTGCCTCCACTTGCGCAGGTGTCAGTATCGCCCTGGCGGGTGGAGAATGCCGGCCTGCTGACCTCTGGCGCTGTGTTTGCCTACACTGCCTGGATCCTATGGTCCGCCCTGACCAGCGAGCCAGACACCTACCACTGCGTCTTCGCCAATGACACAACCGCAGGCAATGCAGCAATCAAGGTGACAGCCTCTCCCCTGCAGGGTTTGGTTGGTGGTTGTGCATGCCTCCCTGAGCTTGCTGACAGTGCTGAAGCCATGTCCTGGGATGACTGCAATGGGCTGCATGGACACTGGTGGGAGCTCTACTGTGCTGCTCCAGCAGGCCGCCAGCCTGCCCAGCGGCCTTCTGCTCATGGGGTCCTGCACACAAAGGGCACACTGCATGCCATCAACCCTTGGTACAACAGGGAGGCACCCTGCCAGGCAAGGCAGCTGCCCTTCAGCTGCTGCAGACAATTGCGGTTTCCTGTCAGCGCTTTTCCAGAGAGTGGTGCATGCTACCAGCTGCAGCAGGCACCCATCCCCAAACCAATCAGATGGGCTAACCCTCCTGTGCTGCAGACCATTGCCTTCCTCATCGCCATTGCAGCCGTCTGCATCTCCACCGTCAACTCTGGCGTGGAGAGCAAGTCCTTTGAAGTTGAGAGCCAGCTGCCTGAGGACGACTTGCTGACCTACCGCCCAGACTTCTTCCACACTGTGTTTGCATTGGCTTCCGCGTACCTGTGTATGCTCTACCTCAACTGGAGCCTCAATGAGCTGCCTGGCCAGCAGCCAGACCAACGCTTCACGGTGGGATGCTTTGGCAGGATCATTGCAGATCTTGAAGCTGTCCGTAAAGGTTGTGGTGCCGGATGGCTGCATGTGCTTTCAATGAGCCCCTTCTGGGCTGCTGCTGACCCTGCTGAATGCCTGCACCAGGCTGCTTGAAGCTGCACATTACACTTGGACATGCTACTGCTGCATGTTGAAGATTACTGCTCTCCTGGCCTTCTGATCAACACTCACCCCTGCAGGTGGATAAGGGCTGGATCTCTGTGTGGGTCAAGATAGCTTCACAGTGGGTGTGCGTGCTGCTGTACTTCTGGACACTGCTGGCCCCGCGCATCCTGCGCAACCGCGACTTCACCTTCAACCTCAAGGCAGCTGGCACTGTGGCCTCAGACAACCCTGTGCTGACGGCCAAGTAAACTTCAACATGCACAGTCAGCTTAGATTTCTGGTTGAATTGTGGAATGTCAGGACATCCCTTCTACAATCTTACGCACGTGCCTGCATCCTTCAGCAGCAACCATACAAGTCCAGCAGCTGATTCTTCATGGTGTTATTGGAGAAAAGAGAGGGGGTCACAACTTCGAAAGAATGGCTGGACACCAGCACTGTGTAGCAATCACCACCAGCTAACCGGCTAGGCAACTTTGTCACCCACACAGAGCACTGAGGTGCCTGCTCTGGCAACGACCTTTTCTGTGCTGACAGACTGGGAGAGCAGGAGGCGGGTTGGTGCTGTGGTCGCTGCCAGCCTTCAGCTTAGTACGTGGCGGCCTCATGCATCTGGACGAGGGACCTGAGGTGGTGGGCCGCAAGGTGCAGTGAGGGGAATGCTCTACTGTTGACATGTTTGCTGATGGTGTGACCAGCCTCCCACTGGCAGGCCTCATCACAGTACCCAGAAGGAGGTGACTCCCAGACAGACTCGTCCAAGCCGTTGGGGCCAGCCCAGTTCAGAAAGGGGGACTCTGGCGCCTCCGTCGAGGGACCCAACCCAGCGACCTGCCAAGTGCAGCCAGTGAACACAGTGTCGCCGCTGAGGTTGTGGAGCACCCCTGCGCGCTCCCTCAGCACCATCCGGTCAATGATGCACTTTTTGATGGCAGCAACGCCGCCTGGCAGGGAGCGGAAGAACCCCACGCTCAGAAACGCGCCGCCACCCCCGTTATGCTGGTAGATCCTGCAGGTTCCAAACATCCACTCGTGCATTGTGGAGCAGCTGTGAGCGTGCAGAGGCCTGCAGCAGACCTGTTTTGTGGCAGCGGGAGCTGCAGCCCAGCAGTGCTCACCTGTTGGCAAAAGGTCGCAGCCTGGTGCAGAACTCCATGCTAACACAAGCTTTCAGTTCCAGCAGCCTGTTGCACAGGTGCTGCACAGTGCAGGGGCACTGTCTATGGGGGTCCGACCGCATCTGGTCTGAGTCGCTGTCCCTGCAAGGGTAGCAGCGCGGGATCTGATCGTGCCGGGGCAGACTGGCCCACGCAGGGGTGTCTGGCTCCCCGTGGTGCTGGGCTGTCATGTCATGAGCCCACAGAGAGTTGTCGCTGACCTGCAGAGCACAGCAGCCGCTTCTGACTGCAGGCAGGCCGTTTGTCATGCAGGACTCAAGGTGGCTGCATGCAAGAAGCGCATCGCCTGGGCTGCTGAGGCGCGGGGTCCTGACAGTCCCCAGTGTGGCGGATACTGCATGGAGAGTAAGCTGAGGGGCTTGGCGGCGGAAAGGCCCTCTCCAGGTGCCTTCCAACACAAGGGCTGGCACATTGCAGCAGCGTAGCAGGCTGAAGCAGGCATGCGCCCAGGGACTTACTAGGTAGTACGGCAGTTCGTGGTCAAGGGCCTTGAGGTACTCCTTTGCAGGATTCAGAAACAGCACTGTGTCTGTAGGGCAGGCAACGGCATGTGGATGCGCATGACACATGTTCGGTGCGCCACAACACAGCATTGAGCCACTTCAGGCGGGCTGTCAGCGCTTCAGGGCACCCTGCAACAAGCACGGCTCTGCTCACCATCATCTCCCCTGCAGCAGATCAGCCAGTCTGAGCTGGTGGGAGGGCTGCAGCAAAACTGTGAGGCTACAGGATGAGTCCCCGCGCTCACCAGAACATCCACTTGAAGTCCGGATGAGCATCATAAGCTAGCAGCGGGGCCCTGCAGCAGTGTGGCAGGGAATCATGTCAATCCAGTCTTGCACTGCATGTGGCGGCAGCTGGCATACCTGGGCTGATTTGCACCACAGGCCTGTGGCTGGTGTGTGGCAAGCCTTGTGTCAGCGCTGGGCAACAGGATGAAGGCGGCAGGACTGTGTCTCAGGTAAGGGTTGCAGCCACTGCATGGCACCAATCATGATGGCACAGCTCACATTGCAGCGTCAACTGTCCACAAGTCTGGGTGTGTTGTCAGGACCACTCTGCTGTCGTGCTGCACCCATGTCTCATAAGGCTGCACTGTGATCTCAGCGTCAGCCTCCTCCTGGGACTGCCGGGAGACGATGACGCTTGGGATGCCCTACAGGCACCAACATCAGGGAGTGTCGTTGCCTGACAGCTCTGGCGCTGCTGGTGCAGATTGCCATCACATCCTGCTGCCAGGGGGGTCAGGCTGAGACACACGGGCACGCACGACATCTGACACAGAACAGGAGCCTGCAGGCATGCCATCAGGCGCTAGATGCCCTCCCTATGCTTGTCTTGCTGGTGCAGACTGCCTTGGCGTCTGAGTGCCGAGAGCTGTCAGCGTGCATGTCTGTGAGATGCCATGTAGCACCCAAAGGCCCAGACTGAAGACTTTTGCATTGGAGGGAACACCTCCAACAGCACGGCCTGAGCCCATCAGTACATCATGTGGGGTGCAGCTGGTGCAGCGATTTGCAGTGCAGAATGGCGGCCGATTGATGTACTGCCATGGCTTGTCTCACCTGCCGCCAGGCCCGAGAGGCCTCAACCATCTCCAAGTATTCCCCTGATCCTGACATGACACTGAGGAAGTCCTCTGTTGACAGAGAGGGCCCCGCATCATCGAATGGGGCCACTTCATATGTTGTAGGGCTGGCAGCATCGCCCCTGGCGCTGATCCAGGTGGCGCAGCCTCCAAGCAAGAGGCCAAAAGCTGTAAGTCGTTGGCTGTGCCTGAAAGTCTGCATCGATCCCTGAGACGCCGGACTCAATGTGTAGAGTGATCAGGGGCATTGGCCACCCATATGTGACAGTGTCTGCCCCGAAGAATGGGCAGCGCATGTAAAAAGGCGGTTACATTTGTGTTCAATGTTGTTTGTAACCTAGTGTTCAACGTTTTGTGGGGCACAGGTTCTTTCTGTCAGCCATCAATTGCAGATCTGCAAGCAATCCTGATCTTTGCAACGGCATCCTGAGTCGAGGGCAATGCTTTGCATGGGTCTGCGGCTTCCTTAGAACATCTGCTTCATTTTCCACATCATCTGCAGACATCAGGGGGCAGGTTGAGAAGCCAGCCTGTCTGCAATGCATGGCATGGCATGGGTGACCTCACCAGCTTGCGCATGACTGTCTCGCTGATGTTGGACCCTGTCTCCTGGTTGGCGAGGTTGGTCAGCATCTGCAGCAGGCCGAGCAGTCACTATCACCTCACTCAGGGCTTGCACTATACACACTTGTGCTGCCTGCGCACAGTCACCTTGAAGTCAGTGTCAGAGCCGGTGAACTGTTTGCCTGCAGCACAATGCAAGGATGTGAGGCACTGCAGTGAGTCAAAAATTGACAACACATTGCTGGCCACATCTTGTAATGCTCATCATCTGCAGTGACTACTGCCAATGAGCCAGGGCACTTGCCTGAAGACTGCTCAAAATGACCCAGAAGGCCGTTCAGTGCTGAGCTGTTGAGTCCACCACCTGCAGGGAAAGTTGGCTTGGTTGGCATGCAGGAAGCAGCTGCAGACGTCCTTTTTATGGTCTGGCAGAAGCTGTCCAGTAGCCTAGCAATGTACAAGCTGTGAGTCAGAAAGAACAAGCACATCGTGCAATCTGGTGGTGCTTACAGCGTCTGCCTGTGGCAACAAGAAGCTCACCACCGGATGAGCCACCCAGCATGCCCTTCACGTCATCAAGTGATGCTCCTCCACCTTTCTGCTGCTCTGCGGCTTCAGTGTGCCCAGCAAGTTTCTGCAGGTCTGATGCCCAGCCTCCACCACCGCTGCTTGGCTGAGCGCCCTGTGTCTGGGTACCCTGGCCATCCATCAAGTCCTTTGCCTGATCTTTGATGAACTGCAGGCAGGCCGACCCTGTGGCATCAGATGCAGTCAGCGCATGTCTGACCAGGCAGGATACGCAGCATCCTCACATTCATGGTCACTGAGCTCTGGCCTGCTCTGCTGTTCCAGGTATGAAGTCAAGATGAAGCTGGTAGATTATGCTGCAGGGTCTGGTTTAACCTTCTGCCAGCATGACTACATACTTTGAGTCAGTCTTGCATGAGCTGTTGAGGAGTGTGTTACACTTCACTGGGGCAGCACACGTGACGAGGGAAAGGTTTATTCATGAAGGTAGTGACAGGCGTTTACTTTGCCGCCAGCTTTGAATGTAGTAGTAAAAGAAATCAGCATAGATTGCTGTCTGTATGAGCCCTGACAGCCACACTGCAGGCAACACAGAGGATGATCAGGCCAGCAGGGCTGCCTGAAACAGTGCTGCCTGAAACAGCGCACACATGTCTGCAGATAAGCAGCAGGCTGCGTGGGCAAATGCACAGGCATCCTGCATTGTGCACATGCTCTCACCTATCCACTGTCGATAGCCTGGCTCTGTTGCAAAGCGATAGATCCAGTTGATGAGATACAGCCCACGATACGCCCTGGAGCACACAGCAGCTGGTCAGAAGCAGGTTCAGGCATTAAAATGTGAAGAGTGCAATCCGAGAGGGTTTCTGGCTGAGCTGGGCTGTGGCAGCAGTTGAACAGCTGCGCCCGCACTGATACCAGCCAGTGCAGACAGAGAATGGCCTGCTGGGCATGGACCCTGCCTGTCTGGCTGTCTCCCTTTCCTACATGGTTCTTGCCACCGCTGAGCTCCACTGGGTGCCAGACTGCTGTCAGGCATGGGCGTGCAAGCCGATACCTTTGCCCCGTGTCTAAGGGGAAGGATCAGGTGTGCTTGTGGCTGACGCATCATGTTTGTGTGCTTGTGGTCGCGCATGCCAGCTGCTCGGGCCCAGGCTGAGCACCCAGTCAGTGTGAGCAGCTGCACTGGATCAGGGAGGGCCGGGGCCCATGTGGGGACTGCTCTCACCCTAGTAGGAAGATGTAGTCGCCCGTCAGATTGTCTATGTTTTGCGTGCGCTGCAGCAGGACCAACTGCGGAAGGATGGCCACCGCTTCTAGGTAGATGCTGAACGTCCACAGGATCTGCAGGCCGCACCATGGGCGCTTGTTGAGGCACTGACAGCAGCTGGCTTGCTCAGACACACAGAAGATGGTCAGGTACCCACTGCAAGGCTGGCCTGCTGGCACCCTCGATGCAGTGCACAGCGTCAGCAGGACAAACAGGCCTGGCAACAGAGGGAGGCGTGACCCCGTGCTGGGCTCCCTGCACAGCTAGGATGCTCAACAACTGGTTAGAAATTGAGACAGCACAGACACCCAGGCGCTCGAGGCCAGGCATCAGCCTGGCACTGCAGCTGACACAAGGCGCTGCTGCGTGGGGCTGTCCTGCAACCCCAGGGCACTACTCAGAGCCCTGGCCCGCTGCTTGCCGTTTACATGCACCAAACGGAATGCACCAGACCAGACCAACCAACCCCTGCGGACTAGGCCAGTGACCCTCCAGGTTGCTGAAGTGTCAGGCTGAGGACCAGCCTGGTATTGCAGCAGGTCTGCTGCGTGGCACCTCCCTTAGCCCCAGGATGCTGAACTCATAGCTGTGCCAGCACGTCCCCACCTGAGCCAGGCTAATGGGCCTCTGTGCTGCTTGCCAAGACCCCGCTGTTAGATACAGTTGCTGTATAAATCTGCTGGCTCACCTCCAGGATGCTGAACTCCTGGTTGATCAGCAGGGCCAGCACTGCGCAAGGCGCCACTAGGAACACTGTTCTGAAGGTGTCCAGCTCCTTGTCATAGGTCATGCGTACCACGCGGTCAAAGCGCATGTAGTACACGATGGCTGCTGAGGAGACCAGGAACACCAGCTTCATAAGCGTGTTGTACCTGGCAGGCACAGGCATTCACACTGTGCTCCTTCCTGAGGAATGTGCAGGCACTGGGCCAGCCCAGGGCTCGATGTGTACCGTGCAGCACTTGCAGGCTGGGAGACAGGTAGTCTGGCTGAGTCAACCAAGTTTGCAGGCAGCTGGTGACACGTACTGTGATGGTGGCACCCTGCGCAAAGCTTGCGGCAGCATTTGCAGCAGATGTCTGCAACCTTGATCCTAAGACAAGGTAAGCAGCTAGATAGCAAGCAGCTAGATAGCAAGCAGCCAGGCTGCAGTGGGAGGTAGTGCATGGGAAGCAGGGCAAGCTTAGGCTTCCCATTGGGCATCTACAGCATGAGAAAGGGTACTCACAAAGAGATGTAGCGGTAGAACAGGTCCAGATAACGTGTTGCAAAAACCAGCAGGTAAAGCTCCTGTGTCTTCAGGGAAATGCCTGCAGGCAACGGGCGATGGCACATTTCATGAATGTGAAGCAATTCCCAGGACCAGGACCAGCAACAGCTGAAAGTATGCCTGTGCGATGCCGGGGGGAAGCATGTGATGTGGTCGAGGCCTGAAAGGCGCATTGCTTAGCCCTGCTGGCAGAACTGAGGCCGATGCTGCGCACCTCTGCATGACCGTGTGTGGTGTATCTTCAAGAGAAGCACCACAATGGACAGCAAGTGGGTCATGTCCCCTGCCAGCCTGAAGATGTTCATGGCGACAGGTGCAGCTGGCAGCTGCCTTCCTCAGCCCGGCTGTGTCTGAGTCTGAGCTTTGTATTCTGCCAAAGCTAGGCTGAAAGCCCTGGGCTCTGTTGATGGGGAGCCAGCGTGGTTGTGATGGCGGCAGTGTGCAATTGATGACTTCGATGGCACTCAAATGTGGTGCTGCGACAAGGCCTCTCAGCAGCACTGTGATTGTCCTGGATCGAGACCTGTTCTCGGGTATCTGCACACCAGAATTAATGTTGAAGTCAAAGCTTTTGACCGCGTCCCAACCAGCCTCTGCAGCACGCATGATGGGCTCTAGCAGGCCAAGTCTTGAAATAAATATTTGGAGTGACATAGCATGCCCCTGGCGAGCATGCATGGCTGTGCCAGCTGCTGAGGGCTGCATGCTGTGAGCCGTATTTTGAGGCTGCCTGCTTGCAGGTGCTACGTTGGACACAAGCGGCTGCAGCAAGCTCTGCATAAAGTGCAGCCTAAGGACGCCTCTGTGAAGATTACATGGTCAGTCCAGGAGCAAGCTACCTTGCTGACCGCCTGATGACAGCTGCAATGACATGCAGGCACCCCTATGTGATTGATCCAGCCACCAGAAGAAGCGGTGAGCAAGCACCCAGAGCTTTGCTTCTCTCTGGCAGCTCAAACATGACAGTGAGGTGCTGAGCTCGACTTAGCAAGCCCTCTGCTCAATGGCAGTGAGGTGCGGATAGCCTGACTCAGTGAGCCCTCTGCAAGCTGTTCTTGCCTGTCCTAACTGCCAGTCTGCAGGCAATAAGTTGCCCAGCCTCAGAGCCCATACTGCCAGAAAGCCTGTGAGAGCCTGGCAGCCGACACATCTAGCAAGCCTCCCCACATCTGCAGGCGAGGAGTACATGGCCTACAACCAGAGGCGCTGGGGCTCCGATGGCTGGACTCACAGCCTGCGAAGGAGTGGCGAGGACTGCGGGGCTACCTTTGCCAACTGGCAGACCTGGCCCAACACTGTGCAAGCACACAGGCTGGCGCTGCTGGCGCAGCAGAATGGCAAGGGCAACGAGGCGGCAGAGGCGCTCTTCAGAGCCTGGTGAGGAGGCTCATGGGGTGCCCTGCACCAAAATGTGGAGACGCAGGGCGCATCCACCTTGCGCATATTCGTTGATGTGCTGTTTTGACTGCCACGGCATCTGTGCGAGGCAGGATCTGGGTTGGCCAGCAGCCATCTCTCCTCTGACCTTCTATACCTCTACTGCACGCATGGCCCTGTGAGGACTCCTGCCCATGGTCTCTGTGTGGTGGCTGCAGCTATGAAGAGGGGAGGAACGTGAGCGACACGGCAGTGCTCGAAGAGATTGGAAACCAGTTGGGGCTGCCATGGATGAACGTGTTTGTGAACTCTGAGGCAAACCTGCCAGAAGTGCTGCAGTCAGATCAGGATGCAAAGAGCAAGTGAGCCATGTTGTGCACACCTTGGGGGCAGACTGCTTCTTGACGCAGCCTGGCCAAGTCTCGGTGATGCTTACCAGGCTGTTGCCAGAGCACAGCCTGGGGACAGACTGCTGCAGCCAGCAGTTGACACTGCTGCAAGTCCAGCTCAGCGTGTGCTGCAGGAAGAACATTCATGGGGTGCCCTATTTTGAGCTGGCTCTGTCAGACAGCAAGCGCCCCTTAGTGTTGAAGGGGGCCCAGAGTGCCGCAGCATTCCAGCAGGCATTGAAGACACTGCTGACCGGCACGGGCCTGGCAGCAGCAAATGGCAAGGATGGCCAAGCTAGGGCATGACAGCCCATAGGCTGTGCTACCCAGACACCAAATCAAGCTTTGATTGACAGACCTCTGCTGTCATGGAGCTCAAGCTACAGCGTCCAATGGCTATCAGCCTCCACACTTTGCCTGGCCTGGGCCCAGCTGACAGCATGGGTGATGAGGATCAAGCATGGCATGGTCACCTGGCATGTCACGTGCTTTCACCCATCCTGATGCAGCAGCCAAGTTTGTGCTCCTCATCTGTTGGTGAACGCTGAATGTGTTTGTTCAGCAGGCGCCTGCCGCAAGCCTTTGCTGCCCCAGCAGACCCTGCCGAAGTCCAGGCAATGTGTGGAATCATAGCATACATAATGCCTTGAAGCTCTGATTGGCTGCTCGAGCTAAGCAGTACTGCTAAACAGAACGTGGAAAGCTTTCTGCCTCAAACAGAAGAGACATGCATGAACAGGACAGGGTAACTGGGGTCAGAACATATTTTGACTGAATTATTTTCCGTTTGCTTTGAGGCCAATCTGACGAGGCTTTTTCAGACCATTGGGGCTGCCCCTCCCGGACTGCATGTGGTGTCTCCTGAGGCTAACTGCAAACGCTATCAATGTGTCTCTCTCATCCACTACCTGCAAGAACCCAAGGCAGCAGGGTTTCCAGCCAGCGTTGCCAGGAAGCTGTGACTGCCTGTGCATGCCCAAGATTTGCTCAAGTCAGGGCTCAAGTCAGGCGCTTTCATGGCCAGGGTGGAGGCAGGATGATGCCATGCGGAGCTACCTGCTGACTGAAGTGCTTGGACACATGACTGATCAAGTCCTCTTTGCTGGAGATTGTTGGGGGCAAGTTGGCCATCTTTGCATTTTTGTACTTGTGCAAACTGTCGGTGCCAAGCTTGCTCCAGTCCACCCCAACACGCCCTGTGCGACGGCTAGATGTACGGTGGGCCACGATGGGAATCTGCAGTGCAGGAAGGGCTGCTGTGAGGGCATGGGAATAAGGAGAGGGCACGGGAGCCTTCGCGGCTGTCGCAGTGGGTAATCAGCAGGCGGGGCAGAGGTCTTCTTGGACGTGATGCAGCAGTGATCCTGTATGTTTTCAGGGCCCTGCCTGCACCTCACAGTCACTTCCAGCCTTGTCCAGCAGGTCAGGCTCTGCTGTCCCTCAGCAGAGTCAGCATGCCTGACCCAAGCAGCAGGTGTCACATGCCTGGTGTTTTGAGATTATCTCTTTTGAGGCCCACCTCTTCGAGATCCTCCTCGCTGTCGACCGGGCTAGCCTGTTTTCTTGCCATGCGACCCATTTTCAGGGTCGGGGCAGCCTGAGACGGATTCTGTCCTCTTGCCGGTGCAGGGGCCGGTGCAGGTCGAGCTGCAGCTGCTCTGGTTGTGCAACCAAAAGTTTCAGGCCCTTGCACCTGGATTTGCTTTGGTCAAAGGCTGGCAGGTCAGGCATCTGGTCAGAAGTAGAGCGCCTGCAGCACAGCCAAGGCATGCCTGGGTGTGCCAGACAGTGCATAAGACAAGCCGCAGGGTGATCAGGGGCAGGCAAGACATACCATCTGCACCTCCTTTTTCTTGAAGCCACACTTCTCATAGAAGGGCACATTGGCTTCTGCGCAGTCCAGGATGACCTTGTAGCATCCCTGCTGTTGACTGTGGCTCAGCAGATGCTGAATTACCCTGCATCCAACATCGATGTGAGTCACTCCCAACTGGCTCGCGCGCAAGCCATCTTCACGCATGACTTACCTCTGACCAAGCCTCTGACCCCTGACTGCTTCACTGACAACAACATCCTCGATGTGACCAACCTGCAGTCATGGTAGTGTGTCAGCGCAACAGCCCACCTGTGCAGTGGGCACCAAGAGCTCACCTTGGAGCAGCCATGAATGAACTTGTGCTCGATTGTGAGGGAGGCAGTGGCCACAATCTGACCTGCAGCTTCATCTGCAATTCACAGGCATGAGAGGCATGCTCTTTTGTGCAAGGATGAAGCGCGGAGCGTGCTGGACATCACCTTCAATCACCACTATGCAGCTGTCTGGCTTTTTAGTGGAGAGAACACAAAGCAGCTCTGCATCGAGGAATGCCTGTGAGGTCAGCTGGCAGCAATTCTGGGATGTCTGTGTGCCACACCTTCAAATTGCTGCCTTGAGATCTCTCCGACGGTTGTGAGCTGACCCAGCAATCTCAGAAAGCCTGCAACAAGCTGTGACACAGCTCTGGGGCCTGGTCATCGTATCAGGCTGCAGCCAGATCGTGACGTGCTCACCCTTGTCGTAGTCTGCAGGCTCAAGCTCCCTTAGCTCCATTCCAGCATCAATGAAGTCCTGCCATTGAGGAACTCGCCGTGAATCTGAAGCAGGTCTTACATCTCATCAAAAGCAATAAAGATCAGCCAGATTTAAATGTTCGAAGTGAGTCTGGACTGAAAGATTGTCAGCCCCCTATCTGGACCATGGTTCTGTTTTTTGTTTTGGCAATCTCAAACATGCCAGCATGAGCAGCCTTCTTACGCTTGACAGCTGCCGAGATGATGACCTGCAGGTCATCATCTGTTGCACCCTGCCTCATGGCATCCCGCAGGCTGACTTCATTGGCTCCGAACAGACACACCTGCAAGAGGGCAGCACAGCCTGTCATCCTCTGTTGAGCATTGCTGCCTGCCAGAAAATCATTTACCATGCGGCAGCTCTGCAGAATGCAGAAAAGCAGCCAGGGAGTACTTCTGGCCACACCTTGAGATTGCCATCGGCCATAAGCCTGAGGCGATTGCAGTCGCCACAGAACGCCTTGGTCATCGAGGTGATGAAGGACACTGAGCCCACAAAGCCAGGCACCTGAAAATTCTTGGCCACCTCTGCTCGGGGGTCCTGCAGTTGTCACAGGGACAACCTTCTGCGGACACCATTTTGATGGAACAGGTAGCCTGCAGGCCGCACAGGCCCCAGCGGGCATTGTTGCAGGACTACATCCAGCCATTACCTCAAGCTAGCCCACCTGCAGCCGTGCAGGACGCAAGCCCTTCCAGTGCAGCTCGCATCCTGCAACAGCGCAGCAGGGAACCCCCTGCAGGAAGGCCTGCAGCTGGCACCCCAACCAAGCCCTCGTGCACAACTGCCCCCTCATGTTCTTGCCTGCATGCGGTGCAGACCCTGCGGGAAGCGCTGCAGCACTGCCTCCTGCATCTCCTTGTAGGTGACCATCTTGCTGTCGCTCCACACGTTGCCATCAAATGGCATGTACTCAATGAAGCGCACGTTGATGGGCGCATGGCGCGTCAGCTCCACGAAATCTGCTATCTCATCATCGTTGACGGCCCGCATGACCACCACATTGACCTGCAGCCACAGGACACTTGTTTGCCACAAGCTGCCTGGCACTCGGCACCAGTCTGTCATGGGTGAAAGCGCTGTGCTATTGCTTGTCTACTGCTGTCAGGGGCCTCTGCTGAGCTCCAGCCCCGGCTCCAAATTGGCCAGCGCGAAAGCTGAAAGCTGTGGCAAGCCTTCAGGGCTTCTGGGAAGCTGCAGACATGCACAATCCTGCTTGCAGGGGGTCATGTGATAGTGCCTGCTCTGCTAAGCTTGGGCCTCATTGCAGACAGGCGGCGGGCTGTCCTCTCTGCATTGTTGCCAGTCCAGCTGGGGCATTGCAGCGCACAAGCTTGCACAGAGTAACTGCTCCTGCAGCAGTTTCACCTTGACAGGGCTGAAGCCCAGCTCGACTGCCTGCCAGATGCTGTTGAGCACTCGCTGGTGACCCCGGCGCCGAGTCATGCGCTCAAATCTATCTGGCTTCAGCGTGTCTAGGCTAATATTTAGAGCATTCAGGCCTGCAGATTTGATGTGCGCTAAGCAAATCATTGCTAAGGCTCCTGGCTGCTTTACAGATTGAGGCGCTGCACAGATGATCCTTCTCAAGCAGATGAAACAGCCAGCATGCAGGCATTGCAGGAGCTGCATCACTTGCAGGCTGCACACCCCAAGCTGCCAGCAGAAACGGCAGGTTGCATGATGAAGCTGCAGCAGTTGCAGGATGCAGCAGTGCTTCACGCGCCGGCAGGGGAGCCAGCATCGCTCCCAAGTTGCTCACCATGTGCTTGCAGGTCTGCAAGCTTCCGCTGCAGAGCAATGCCGTTGGTGGTCAGCCCAATTGTGCGCAGGCCAGGCAGGGCATGCAGCTGCTCTGTGAGTGGGACGATGTCTGGCCTGAGCGTGGGCTCTCCGCCTGTGAGGCGGATCTTATCGACACCAGCTTGCACAAACAGCCAGGCCTGCAGCACAGGCATGGACATTTGGATGAATGCCCTGAATCTGTCAAGCCTAGCAGCATGCAAAAAGCATGGCGCAGTGCGCAGGCACAGCAGAGGCGGGGTGCCGGACGGAGGCAGCACAGCATGGCCAAACAGCATGCCAACCCAGACGGGCAGTTGATTGCATCCAAGTATACACCCACTTGACGCTCACCAGACGAAGTATCTCAGGAGTAGTGAGTAGAGCCTGAGTGGGCGTGAGCTCTGTGCCCTCCTCGGGCATGCAGTAGAGGCAGCGCAGATTGCAGCGCTCTGTTAGTGAGATGCGCAAGTAGCTGTGGTGCCGCCTGCGGGCAGGGTGCTGCCAGGGGTGATGCATGCATCACTGAGCCAGAAAGCGGTATGCAGCAAAGTGGTCACAATCAGAGCAGCGCACAATGCTGGGCCATGCTGGCAGGGCCCTGCCAACAACACATGAGTCTGTCCATGAGCATGCTACAGGCCAGCAGGAAGCCTGCACCAGGCAAGAAGTGAAAACATGGAAAAAAGCAACTTACCTGAATGTATCTGTGAGCATCTTGCTGGGCAGCTGGCTGTGGTCTTCCTTGCTGGCATGAGCCATGTCCAACACCTCCCGCCAGTCCAATCCGTTGTCTGCCCCACTTGGCTGCTCGCCAGAGCTGCTGCAGCCAGACCCATGCTGCTCCTTGAGCCTGGCTGTGACCTCCTTCATGCTGGGCAGCTGCCACCTCCGGGAGCCAGCAGCTGTTTGATTTTGGGCAGGGGCCGGCTGCTGGGGGCCAGAAATGTGTGCCTTGAGGCTGCCTCCCTGCAGCTGGGGTGCGTCCTGATCAGCCAGATTTGCATCAGTGTCCCTGCCTGGCTGCTGCTGGGGCGTGGGCTGCCGTGCGCTATATGCGTCCAGGGCTGGCGAGGGGCATTCATCTGACTCTGCATGCTCTGACACAGCAGGCAGAGCAGCCATGTGCCGTGTGGAGCATGAGACTGCAGAAGCCACTCGTGGCAGCTCCCAGCATCCAACTTGCTCCACTGAGCAGACCACTGCGCTTATGCATTTGGCCAACATGATGCTGATGAGGATACACAGCAAGTTCACACAGCTTTGACATCTGCCATGGCCATTGCTGCCAACTGTTGAGCCCTTGCCTGGTGCAGGAACACGTGATGTTCCAAAAAAAGGTTAGAATCTGGAATCGGCAGCCTTCCGTCCCCTCAAAAGTTGCTCCATGTTTGAGCTCAAATGTCTCTGGGTTGGTGAGGCACCAGGATCTCGGTAGCTCAAAATGAGCAGCAAGCCTTGCAAGGTGCTGCTGGCAGGGGATGTTGGGGGCAGCCTGCAAGCTCTGTTCAAGAGAGTGGCGGCAGTAAACAGAAGCAGTGGCCCCTTTGATCTGCTCCTCTGCACCGGCTCATTTTTCCCACACTCAGGCAAGCAGTCCTTCCTGTCAACTTACTTGTTGCAGCCCCTCATTATGGAAGTCACAGTGGACAACAGCAGTGCACTCCAGTACCCAACGCCTGGCAAACGCATTGTCGTCAGCATGCATACTGCAGCTGTGTTGTCACAGTCCCTCCTGCATGCAATCACTTTGCTGCAGGCCCAGCCAGCGATGAGGAAGTGGCAGATCTGGAGCTCCTGGATTACCTGACAGGCACCAAGCAGGCACCGGTGCCCACCTACTTCATTGGTGCCTTCGGCCAGGTATGACACCTCAGACGCCGCTTGGGGTTCAGGTAACCTCTGCGCCGGTGCCCGTCTTCAAGTCCAAGTCACAGGGGCCCCACAGCTCTGGACAGATGGGCTCGATGCCCTCGATGACTTGCACATGTGACCTCTAGCAACTATACAACCCAGGAACACTTGTGGGTGTCCTAAGCGTACTTTGCATTGCTGCTCATAGAGCCTGCAGAGTCCAAGGGCCGCAGCAGACCTGGGGGAAGCTTGCAGAGTCCAAGGGCCGCAGCAGACCTGGGGGAAGCTTGCAGAGTCCTGCTCGTTGCAGCAGTACCTGACTGGCCATTGTGCCTGTGTCCCCGGGCCCTAACGCTAAGCACACAGATCTGGTTTGACTGCCAGTCCTGGCTTAAGCTTTCAAGCCTGCAGAGCCCACCACGAGCCCCTGAGCCTTGCGCTCTTGGGACACTGCTGGTCCTGCTGGTCGCAGCGTTCAGTGACCGGCTCATCGGCCTGTGGCTCAGGGGCAGCGCGACAGGGATGGAGGTGCAAGATGCAGCAGCCACCACATTCAGACTTTGCGCAGCTTGCTGGTTGAAGCTGCTGTCTAGCGGCAAGTGTGCCTGTGCCTCCAGGGCAGCACAGCAGGGATACAGGCGCTGGCAGCAGCTGGCGCTTCCTGCAGTGTCAAGTACCTGGGCAGGGCCGGGCTGCAGACCCTGGCGGGGCTGAATGTGGCGTTTCTGGACGGGTTCTTCAACCCACAGAAGTTCGGGGCTGCCCCCGACGAGGCAGGCACAAGCCATGGCTGCCGATACTTTACCCAGGTAAGCACTATGGATGACTCGTGCTGTGCAGACTGCTGTGCAGAAACTACTCTAGCAATGCTTCAGGGCAATCAAGAAGGGTCTGCAACAGCCCAGGTGCCAGGCATGGCTGCATTGGTGTATGCTGGCGCCAGCAGCACTACTGGGACATCCCTGCCGAGCATCATGACCTGTCAAGCTGTGTACATGGCCATTCACAGAGGTTCAGGGAGCGATGCCTCTTGCGAGAGCATGAGAGACTTCATGCCAAGACTCCTTGCTTTCTTTCACACTGGCCAGTTCCCATCGGCCAAGCCAGCCAGTGGTCGTGTCTCCCTTGCCATACCAGGCTCAGAATGTGCAGTGTGTGTGCAGGCAGATGTGCAGCACCTGAAGGCTCAGGTTGAGGCCAGCAGTGGGGATATTGATATCTTTCTCTCCTGCGAGTGGCCAGCCGGCATCACCTCCACCCTCATGCCCAGCAGCCTCCCCAAGGGGCTCAGTACCACAGGTCAGGCACAGGCTGCATTGCCGCTGCCTCCTGATGTATGCAAGCCTGTTGCTGAAGTTTGAAACCAACATGCCTGGGACAGCAGCTCTGGTGTTGCAGCACTGATTGATATTGACCATTGGCTATGGTTGCCCTGGCACTCTCTCTGCTGGCAGCAGATTCCTCCCAGCCTATCGCTGGCTGCCAGCAGAGCGTCCTGATGCTCCCCACCGCCTTCCAGTCACAAGGGAGCTGACTCAGCTGATGTCGCCTGCAGTGGCACGGCCCTGCTGCATGCAAACTGCTGACTCACAGCAACTCTGAGACTAGCCAGAAGTCACACACAAAAGGCACCCACAATGCCACCCACCTCATTGCGGGACCTGCTGCAGCGCAGGCAGCCCCGTCCTGTCGGACCTGGCCCAGACAGTGCGCCCGCGGTACCACGTGGCTGGCACGCGCAACACCTTTTGGGCACGGCCGCCCTACAGCAACAAGGACTTGGGGGCGGGGGCTCATGTCACGCGCTTCATCTCCCTGGGCTCTGTGGACAACCCTGGGAAGCAGAAGTGGCTGCACGCGCTGGGCATGGTGCCAGCTGCGGTCATGCATCTGGCCACCCTCCACCTGCAGCCCGAGGTGCGCTGAAGGGTGATTAAGGTGTGAGACAGGTTGTGGCTGCATGGTGAGGTCCTGTGGGCTCCTGGGTCACAGCTGGAAGACCAGGCCACCTGCACATCTAGGTCATCTGTGGCGGTTGCCTTGGCTCTTGTCATCCTGAGCGCTGGGGGCGGCACTGCCACGCTGAGCCCCCCTCACCTGCTGCCACGCTGGCAGGTCACCAAGCGCCATGCACGCCTGCATGTCAATAGGGCGCTGTGCTGGGTCAGCACGTGCTCACACGTGATCCTGCGCCCTGAATTGCTTTGCGGCTCTGAGTGGCATGCTGGTGTGGCGCAGTGGCCAGCTCTGAGAAGTCACTATCACATGGTGCAGGGGACAACATCTTTGCATGATGCAGGGTGCAGGGGACAATGCCTTTGTATGGTGCAGGGGACAACACTTCTGCATGGTGCAGGGGACAACACCCTGCCCATATGAAGCCCTGCGGCAGCAGAATAAGCGGCCGCTGGAGCACCAGGGGGAAGGCAGTCAGGACTGGCGCTGGCAGAGCAACAAGAAGCCAAATGTGAGTCTGCACCGAACACCTGCGTCGCCGACATGGTGCTGCTCTCCTCTGTTATTGTACCCACGTGCATTTTCACCTGCAGCAGGCAGTCCTGGGCCCTTGCCCAGCATGTCATGGCAGACCACCTTTGTTGCATTGCGGAGTCTGCGCGCCCCTGCATGTCACACCACTGCAGGTGCCAGTAGAGCACACTATGTAATGCTGCATCCAATGTGGGCGACCCTGGTGGTGACCTGCAGCTGTTGCCCCAGCAAGCAGCCACAGCTCCCTGGAAAACCCTGTGCTGCAGATCCAATACGCCGCGCCAAGCCTGGGCGACCCGGATGTTGTTCGGGATGACAGCAAGACACTGTTTGTGCGCAACTTGCCCTTTCGGGCGTCTGAGCAGGACATTCGGGAATTTTTCGCCCAGGCAGGGCCAGTCGTGGACGTGAGACGGCAGGCGGCAGATGATGGTGAGCAGCCAGCATGCAGCTGCAGCATGCCCTGATTCAAAGTGGCAGGCTGCTTTTGCTGGTATGTCAGGCAGGCGCAACAAGCTGTGCTGCCCATGTGTACTTGCCATTCTGCATGCAGATCGCTTGTGCAGTTGTTGAGTGAGGCAGACCTGCAACTTGACAGAGGAGTGACTCAATGCTGCAAGGTGACACCTGAGTAGAGGGTCTGTGACTCGTGTCCCCCAGCCATGGCGGCTCTGTGCCAGCAACTCAGCCGTTGCTGCGTTGCAGGGTGGCTGAGGGTGGGGCTAAGTGTAGACTGCTGCATCAAGCCTGACTTCCGCCTCCGCTGCACTGCAGGCAGACTCAACAAGAAGGAGAGACATCATTACGTCTTCGTCTGCCTGTCTGCCAAGTTACGCGCTCAGTTGCCCACCCACAATGCCCTGCAGGTAAGCTGAAGGGGTGGGGCCACGTACAGTTCGCCTCTGTGGAGGCCATGGAGCGCGCCTGCCAGCTGAACGGCAGCAACTTCATGGGTCGGGAACTATTCATAGATGCCCAGCACGCCCCACCTGCGCAGGGGCCTGAGCCTGGCAAGCCCGTCGAGGGCTGCTGGTTCTGCCTGAGCAATCCCAATGCGGACGTGGAGCTTGTTGCCAGCATAGGTCGGCCAAGAAGCGCCAGCACTGTCACTGCCCGTCCTCCTAATGCTGCAGTTTGTCGCTGGGGTCTTGTGCACGGGCTCTTGCTCCTGTATGCTCCTCACTGCATAGAGATTACAGACATTGCCTTACATCAGTGTTGCTCAGCAAGACAGTCTGCTGGTGCAACAAAGTGCCACCAGGCTCATCCCGTATGCCTACCTAAGGTTTACAGGGCATGCCTTGATTGGTGAGCACTTGTGATCATCTGCTCAATGCCTGCCTGCTTGCTGCAGGGGAGGAGTGCTACCTGGCTATCGACAAGGGAGCTATCAATGACCACCACGTTCTGCTGGTACCCATCGAGCACTACCCCAGCACCCTCACCTGCAGCCCCAACTTCTATGCAGAGATGGAGCGGTACCTGTCTGCCCTGAGGAGCTGCTTTGCAGCACAGGTGAGGGGCTTGCCCGGCACATCTTGTGTGCTCTGAGGAGCTGCTCGGTGGCACAGATGAGGCACCTGTCTCGCGCAGCCTGTTCTCTTTCAAGCCGCTTTGCACGGCAGTCGCGGCATCGATCTTGGGCTGCCGCTTTGCTTCAGCACCTGCATTGCAACACAGGTCAGATGCTGGCTTTGTACAGCTTGCACCATCTCCCAGCAGCCATGGAGCATCAGTATGTGTCAATCTGACCGTTTACAAGGCATTTTTGGAACTTCTTTGCAAGGGTCCTATTAGTTCATACTGGCAGCTGCAACACTCCAGAGTACGCAGTGCGCCCCTGTGGCAGCAGGCAGAAGGCTGTGCGGCGGGCAATGAGGTGTCCAACCAAGCTTGCGTTGCCTGCAGAGCCGATAGCTGGCAAGCTTGGGTTTTGTACTTCTGCAATCACCTCATGGCTGCATGCAGGCCGGGGCACCTGTGCTGCTGGCCCATGACTCATGCTCATCTTGCACATGTAGGGCCAGGAGCTGGTAGGATTTGAGCGCTTCCTGAATTTGCGCAAGGCCGGCGGCAACCATGCGCACGTCAATGTGCTGCCCATTCCTGCTGCAGCCGCCAAGCAGGCACCACAGGTCTGTCCAGTGCACCCACTTCTCAAGGATCGTGCATCCTTCCTGTCTGGCTGCTGCATGGACGCCAACTGTGTCTGGCTGCATGCTGACATGCATGCCTGTGATAGCCTTGGCCATGCTCAGACCTCCCCAAAGCAGGTCTGACTGCCCCACAAAACCTGCTACAGAATGCACCCACATGCGGCTGCAAAACTCTGCATCTGTCCCCAAGTCCCTGATGGTGTTTGCCTGCTGCTCTGCAGGCCTTCCAACAGGCTGCACAGGCGCACGGCTTCGACTTTCAGGAGCTCCCCCCGGCTTCCGGCGAGGCGGCACGGCAGCAACTGAGAGACATCGTGGGCGACGGGGAGTACCTGTTGGCGTACCTGCCAGATGGCAGTCGGCTGGTCCACCCTGTGCCTCGCTCTGAGAAGCACCCCCTGGCGCTTGGCCGCCAGGTGGCCGCTGAGCTGTGCGGAGACCCAGCACGGTCAGCATGCAAGCAGCCTCTTGTGGTGCCCCAGCTGCTGCTCTTGGCTTCCAAAATGCCAGCGCCAGTCCTGAACTGCAGCCAGTGTGTGCTAGGGGGGCAGCCTTTTGAGATGAGGGCATGCAGCAGCTACTGACAACCATGCCTGCAGCTGCATGCAATGCACTGCTTCTTTTACAAGGCCTGTTTAGAACATTGCTGTTGCACAAAATGTGTTGCTGGACGTGCCTCATCCGACTTGCAGGGCTGATTGGAAAATGTGTCAGATCAGCAAAGCTGAGGAGCAGCAGCGCACAGAGCGCTTCAGAGAACAATTCAAGTCCTTTGACATTGTGAATGCATCATGAACATTTGACCTGCATGCCGCCCCCCTGCATGGATACAGTTTCCGTTCTTCATCACTTACATGGCCCCCCTGCAGCTTGTTTCAACTTCATGCCCCATTCTGGGCAGAGGCAGCAAGCAGCGCAGGCTTGCTGATGACTGCATCGACAAGGCCATACTCCACAGCCTCCTGTGCAGACATGAAGAAATCACGGTCTGCAGGCAGGGAATGACACTGGATTTCAGCTATATGACATTGATTGCACATGTCACCGAATCTCCAATGAAATGAAGGGATAGAAAAACAAGTGTGCTTAGCAGCATGCTTGCAGGCCTAGGCCCGCCAAGAGGTAACACTGAAGAAGCTGCTGACCTGTGTCCTGGGTGATGCGCTCCATGCCCTGTCCGGTGAACTCGGCCAGGTAACCGTTCAGCGTCAGCTTGTGGTGCAGGATCTCATTGGCCTGGATCTCAATGTCAGCTGCTTGGCCCTGGGCACCACCCAGCGGCTGGTGAATCATGATGCGGGAGTTGGGCAGGGAGTAGCGCTTACCCTGCAGCACATGCACAGTCTCAGATGCGGCTTGCACATGCTGGCAGCAGCAGCCCTGCTGACTGTTGAAGCTGGCCACGTGCTGATAGTGGCAGCAGATGTACTCTTCCTGGGCCAACCTCAATCTTTGTTTGAGCCACAAGGCAAGCGCACAGGTGTCGCAAGCACACAGATGTGTAGAATTGGTCCCTGCGAGCAGCATCAGCAGGCACCCACCCAGTGGCCTGAGGCCAGCAGGGATGCTGCAGGGGCGCCAGGATTGACATGCGGGGCGATGAGTTTTGGCCGCACCCACCTGGTGGCCTGAAGCCAGCAGGAATGCGCCCATAGAGGCAGCCAGGCCCACGCACACAGTGGACACGTCCGCCTTCACGTAGCGCATGGTGTCAAACACAGCCATGCCTGCAGCACACCACTGAAAGGTCAGCAAATCTTGATGGACTTGAACACTAGAAAGGGCCTTCAAGCTGTGTGCAGATCACCATGGTTATCTGATGAAAATGGGCCTTTGTAAAGGAGGAATTGCGTCACGCGCTGCTCTCCCAGATGCAGAGCCTGGCTGACACGCAGCAGAGCCACCAGCAAGAAGCTTTGCATGCTGCTGGCGCACAGCAACTGAAAGCTGATCAGATATCCTGCGCACCTGCCATGACAGGGCCTCAAGCTGTATGCAAGCCCCCCGGCATCCTCGCGAACAATTGATTGTACTGTAAAGGCGCCACTGCTTTGCGTGCTGACATTCTAGAAGCATGTATCTATTGCTCACCTGCTGAGATAGAACTTCCATGTACATTGATAGGCAGGCTGGCGCAGTGCAAGTCATTTCAGAGCAAGATGGCGTTGATTCGATGCTGCGCAGGATTGCAGCAGTCAAAGCGGAGCAGGCTGGCTGCACCACGTACCTGCTGTTACAGAACCTCCAGGTGAGTTGATGTACATGGTGATGTCCTTGTGGTTCATGGAGTCCAAGTACAGCAGCTGGGCCACCAGCAGGTTGCTGTTGTCGTCATCCACTGCACCCCCAAGACGGACGATCCTCTGCAGCACAGTTGGTCAATTGCGCAGGAAGTCTGGGGGCACTTGAGCTTTGCTGCCCCTGCTTGCAGCCAAACGCTCTGCTGAGCTGCCACAGATGCAGCAAGACCATTTTGCTAGTCAGGCGTGTAGGCTAACTTGCTGCAGATGCAGCTGTTGCCAGCTGTCTCAGGCAGCATGCAATGGTGGAGCCAACTGCAGTCATTCATGCAAGTTCCCCACCTGCTGGAAGAGCTGCGAGATGACCTGGGAGAACCGCTCCACAACCATGGGGTTGGGAGGGGGTGGCCCCTGCCCGCACCAGATCTGGCCAGCAGCATCTGCTCTGGTTGACACCTGCTCCTGCTGGGGGCGCCAGAGCCTACACGTCAGGGAGATCATATATATAAGCCGCAGCTGCCAGCAAAGCATGGCATGTCAAGCAACAGCAGTCATGCACTCTGATGTACGGCTCACTGTTGTGCCTGGACTTCACAATACCTCCTCTGCTTTCTGGGTGCCTGGTGAGGGCAGAAGTGGGCAGGTGCAGCTCCATGCGCCTGCTGAATTTGCATGTGGCGCATGATCTGCTGAAGCAGCAAGGCCCTCTCACCAACTTGCGAATTGAGCTGAGGTTGCAGCTTAGGTCACGGTCAAAACCCATTCAACAAGGTGCTCTGATTGGACCCTCAAACCTGAACATCTGCCAGACCTACAAACAGACTGATCCGCATCGTGCATCTGACAACAAGAATGCTTTGAGTGTGGTAGATCTGATTGAGCTCGCACAGGAATTTGGCAGCTTCCTCCGCACAAGAGTCCATCATGCCAGCCAAGAGCAGAGGCAATGCAGGGATGCTCAGCACTCTGCTGTTGTTGGCCGTGATGCTGGTACATCTCAGCTGCTCCCAGGCAGCGCCACTGATGGCAGTGGACCTTGGCAGCGAGTTTCTGAAGGTCTCAGTCGTCAAGTCTGGCAAGATCCCCATCGCCACCGTCCTCAATGAGGCCAGCAAGCGCAAAACAGCCGCTGAGGTGATCACCAACAGCATGCCAAATGTTGCCATGAGCGGGGTCACTCTGTATGTGACCTGCCTCTCTCTCCTCAAGACGCGGCTGTCGTTGATGGCGATGGCCGATGGACCAGACAGCAGCGCTGCAAGGACCTTGGGTACTTTCTCAGCAGCTTTTGCCTCCCATGATCAGAACTGATTCATCCTCAGCTCAGACTTGTTCACTGCGGCTTGCAGACTCATTCGCAGCGGGCTTTGTCTGCCTTACAGGTGGCTTTTATCAATGGCGACAGGCTGATAGGCGACGACGCGGCAGCCTTGGCCACCAAGTACCCTGAGAAGGTCATCAGCCGGGCCAGGGACCTGCTAGGCAAGCTCGCCACAGACAGCTCCCTGCAGCAATTGTTGAAAAAAAGCCAGCTGTCATATGAGGTGGTGGCAGAGCCTGAGAGGGAGACTGCCTCCGTCAGGGTGGACAGCGGGGACAGCCTCACAGCAGAGGAGCTGGTGGTGAGCGCTGCTGCAGGGCAGAGCTGCTGACAAGGCTGCATTCACTTCTCCATCAGCTACAAGGCAGTGCTGGGCTCCAGGTTCAGGACTTCGTCTGAAGGCGGCACGCACATCAATGCCCATCATCCCAGATGCTTGCCTTGTAGTCCACATGCAAATGGACCTGCCAATGGACCTGCACACCATCTAGACCGAGCACAGGCAGCGCATAATGCTTCGCCCTTTTGAAAAAGATGGGCTACAGGTGCAGCCCACTGCAGAAGCGCATGGTCAAGCTTCACAGGTTTCTGGCGGGCAGCTTCCTGCACTATGCATGTGTCAAAGCAGCATTCCTGGAGCCTGACCTGCAGAGCATGCAATTTGCCTCACTGCAACCCCTGGCTGCAGGGCAGCCTGCTGCACTATGCTCGCACCATCACGTCATCTCTTGTGGAGGGTGCCCATATCCTGGACTGTGTGATCGCGGTCCCTGCCTTCTGGGGCCAGGCGCAGCGCCAGGCCATGACAGACGCCGCTGGCCTGGCAGGTCTCAATGTGCTCAGTCTGATCAACAGCCATGCGGCAGCCGCGCTGCAGTTTGGCATTGAGCGCGACTTCACCGACAAAGTGGAGAATGTCATCTTGTAAGTTGCTGGGCATTGCCTCTGAGCGAATGGCAACCTGCATGCCACGCAGCAGCTGTGCTACATTGTGTTATCGACTCCACAGATCAAGTGGAGGTTGTCATTGCATGAGTCTGACGGGGGTGCAGGGGTGGGCACTGCTGGCTTGATCGCACTGAGCGTCCATGTGCGATGGTGAACACTGTCATCTAATGGGCATTGAGTGATAGGGTGCCAGCACCTGAGTGCCATGATGGGCTGCATGCCACCACTAGGGTGGTGGCATGATTTCCTGGCCCTGCCTCAGCCTGCAAGTGACATGTCTCGTCTCCTTAGCAGCATTCTGTGGCCCAAGAGCAGCTTCACGTACCTTTGACCCACAACCTGGCCGTGCAGCCCATGATAGGGCATCTCCAAGCCTGGAAGCATCAGCACTGTGCCTTGCCTGGGCAACTGCCTGCTGTCAGGCCTCTGCTGAAGTCCACAGGACCCCCTGCTGAGCAATTTTCCAGGAGGGCCACAAGGCAACTGCTGCAGGCAAAACACAAGCTCCAACTGCTTCCCCTGCAGCACCAGCAATTCTTTATGTGTGCCTGCAGTTCTCATGGGTGCCACCTGAGTGCCTTGAAGTGCCAGCAAGTCGCTGCTGTTCCTGCATGGCATGTCTTCAGGCATGCTACAAGAGCCATCTGCGTGCCCTGAAACGCCAGCAGATCTGCTGCTGTTCTGAGGTGTGCCTGCCTTCCTTCAGGTATGACATGGGTGCCAACTCTGTGGAGGTGGCCCTTGTAAAATACAGCAGCTTCATAGTGAAGGAGGCGGGCAAGCCCAAGACCTACAGTCAATTCGAGGTCAAGGATGTGACCTGGGACACGGACCTGGGGGCTCAACAGCTGGACCTGCTGCTGATGGACCACTTTGTTGCCCAGTTTGAGGCCCAGCACCCAGACCTAAAAGTGCGGGACAGCCCTAGGGCTCTGACCAAGCTGAAGAAGCAGGTGGGCACGGGTTGTGTGACCTCCTTATCCAAGGCCCTGCATCAGATGCCTGAAGTGTGGGCCGGCTTCAGGGCTCTGGCCAAGCTTAAAGTGTGGGGCTTGCAGCGCCGCCAGTCTCCAGGAAATCCCAGGGCAGGGCATTGGCATCAGCTTGCCTGCCAGTGCAGTGATTTACTGATTCACATGTCGACATGATCTGGTGTTCATGCGCAGTTGTGATTTTGAGCTGCCCTTCTTCCTGCCCCATGCCTCCCACAGTTGCTGTGTTCCTATTCTTTGCAGGTCAAGCGGACGAAGGAGATTCTGAGCGCCAACACTGAGGCTCCCCTCAGCGTTGAAGAGCTGCTGGGAGGCCACGACTTCCGCAGCAGCATCAGCCGCGTGGAGTTTGAGCGCCTGGCAGGCAAGCCTACTACTGTATACTGGGTGCTGTGTGGGTACTATTTAGGAAAAGCATGCCAACCCGCCAAAGCACAGCCTGAGGCAGCACTGCAGGAGGGATTTGTGAGGCCCCAGCCGCCACTTCATGGCGTGCCAGGCAGCAGACTGTGACAGCATGATCTGAGGCGACTGCTGATCATGTCAGGCGGTCTGACCAGAAGAGATGGCTGGTTGTGTCGGCAAAGCTGCACAGCGCCTGCTGAGGTGCTGATGATACGCAGGACGCCCAGCATAGTCCTGCCAGCCCCAAGCACTCCAGGCCTGCACAGCATGCTCAGGACAACTGCTGCACGTTCATGGGCATGCTCACTGTGCAGGCGATTTCTTCGAGCGCGCCAAGCAGCCCCTGCTGGAGCTGGTTCAGCGCAACAACCTGACCAAGGGGGACATCGCTGCTGTTGAGCTGCTGGGGGGCGGGTCCAGGGTTCCCAAAGTCAAGGCAGCCCTCTCTGAGGCCCTCGACGGCAGGGGTCTTGACAAGTGAGCCCCGTCTCGCCTGTGACTGCCTGCAGCAGAAGGCTTTGCCATAACGCCTTATGATCCACAGGATGTGTGTATGATCCTGCCTGCTGCGCCACTGCCACAGCCTGTATTGCAAGGGGCAAGCATGTCTGAGCTGCTCCAGTCTCCCTGCCTCTTGGTTGCCCAGAAGGCCTCATACTGCTGCAGCCCGCCACTGCTGGGGTCCCCTGCATGCAGACACCTGGATGCTGATGAGGCTGTGGTGCTGGGAGCAGCGCTGTATGCTGCCAACCTGAGCACCACGTTCAGGCTGCGCAAGTGTGGCATGACCGATGGCGTCACACACCCTGTCACCTACCAGGTAGAGGCTGGTTAGGACAGCTGCGTCTTACACTTTCATTGGACCCTCTGCCCGGAGACATGCTGCCCAAGCTAGCACCTGGAGAGCTGCACCTGATGAAAAGTCGCAACACTCATGCACCACAGACTTCTCTGATCCATTCCTCTGCAGTAGGCCTGTGTGCATGCTGTTTGCCAATGCAACCAGGCAGATGTCGCTGCATTGATTCTGCTCTCAGTGCCTTGCCTTCAAAAGCGTTCTCAAGCAGGCCGACACCGTTTTGCAGCTGGATGACAGCACGCAAGTGGGAGATGGGGAGGAGGGCACCGAGGCAGTGGCCACCGCCTTCCAGCCCAAGGCCCTGCTACCCTTCCTGAAGAAACTTCCCACCAAGCGGGTGGTGCACTTGCCCAACATCACCACCGGTCTGTGGCAGCAATGCCCTCTGCCTGATGTGCAATGGATCTGTCTGGGGGACCGCGTTCTGCCCTGTCAGCTCATGCTCGTCTGCTCCAGCGTGTTCCAAATCTGAATACTGCCGCCTGCCGTAGGGTGTGCAGCCGGTCAGCTGTACTTTGTGGTGCCTCCCTGTACCAATGTTGCCTTGCTGTTGCTGTTGCTGGCGGTCTTAGCCTCCACGAGCCCTCTCTAGTGCCTGCCTGGAGAGCCGTTTTGCATGGATCTGTGCTGCACGCCGACCTTATGTTGTTGCTGACAGTGTCCACCTCCACAATCTGCCTGCAGCCCTTCAGTGAGTGCCTGCAGACCCCATCTGCTCCAATGGATCCCTGACACACACCTCCTGAATCGCATCGACACCTGCCTGCAGATCCCATCCGCTTCAGGCTGTTCTACGACACAGACAGCGGGGTGCCTCTGCCCCCCAGTACTGCCAAGTCCACTCTCGGCACTTTCGAGGCTACTGGCCTGGAGGGTGTCCTGTCCAAGTGGAACGAGACTGGCAAAATCAACTTGCACCTCAAGGCCGACTCCAGTGGCCTGATCAGCGTCGAAAAGGCAGAGTGTGTGTTGGACCTCACGGAGCAGGTCAGCTTTTGGCCGTGATGTGTTCAATGCAGTGTACGACAGGCTGAGTGCATGCTGGACCTCACTGAGCTGCCAGAAGCAGCGCTATTCTCTATGTGCCCTTCCGCTGTGGCTATCTGCAAAGTACAACCTCCAAGCTGTGGTGCAAATGTGCCACCTCTGCGCAAGCGCATCTGTGAACTTCACTTGTGCAGGTGGAGGTGGAGGTGCCTGTGCAAGACAACAACGACACTGCTGACCGGCCAGAGCGCAAGTTGCCCCCTGGGCAGCCTGGCACAGATGAGCAGGTGTCCGCTGGGGCTGGAGACAAGTCTGAGGATGAGGGCTCTGAGGCAAGCCTTGATGTGCACGTCTTGTCACCCTCAACGTGTATGAGAGGCTCAGAGGCCGGCCTGAGGTTTGCCTGCCCTGCTGACCGTTCTGCGACAGCAAACGGTCCTGCTGAGGAAGGTGAGCGAGCCCCTGCTGTGCCCTGCTGGTCATGAACCTGCCACGAGCTCAGCTGCTGCAACGCCAGTGCTTGGCAAGAACCCCTCTCCCTGGCAGCTCACCCAGGAGCAGAAGGTGCCACACCTGAGCTGATATGAGCCTGCCCCATGCAAATTGCTCTGGGCTGCCTGGCCCTGCTGCAGGTGTCAGTCCAGTGCTCAAGCAAGCCCTTCTGTCAAAGCTGCTGAGTTGGCCTGTGACTGCTGGAGTCATCTCAGGAAGGTGTTGTTACGTGCTGATTTGGCCTGTGCCAGCAGGCCTCATCTCAGGACGATGTTGTCAAGTGCTGGTTTGGCCTGCACCTGCAGGACGCACCTCAGGCAGACGCCAGCACAGTCAAGGCTGACAACAACACACTTGGCCCCATAAGGACAGAGAAGGTGCTGAGAAGCAGGAAGAAGACCTTCCGCATCCCCCTGGCAATCTCGGGCGCCTGGAGCCAGCCGGGGCTGACGACCAAGCAGAAGCAGGTCGGCAGGCTTCACTGCCTTGCTGGGAACCTGATGTGATTGTGTTTCGAAGTGAAGACCTTGACAGAGCCGGGAATAGTCCATTGTCAGGCAGCAGCCATGTGTCCACTGTGCAAAATTGTGCAGCAAACCAACAAGGGGCTTCGGGTGCAGGCCGTCTCAGCTGCAAGGCGCTCAACTGCTGATGGCATGAGCAGCCTTGTACAGTTGATCACCATCTGCAGGCATCTGCTACAGTCCTGAACAAGCTGAAGGAGCGCGAGGAGGCCAAGCACAAGGCTGCCAGGGTGAAAAACGAGCTTGAGAGCTATATCATCAGCATCCGCAGCAAGGTGGGTACGGTGCAAGCAGGACGTCTGTGGCCGACCTGCTTGTTGCCTGAGGCGCCAGTCTGCGATTAGGCTACAAGACAGTAGTCCTGCTGTCCTGTAACTGCATGCCACCGATTGCGGATTTGCTGGTGGACAGCTTCTGCACATCACCAGTACTCACTGCTTTCAATCCAGCCATCTGAACTTAGGTTTCAGCAGGTGTTGCTGCTGGCTAGCCACGCCCACAGCACTCCGTTCCATGTGAACACTTTGTGCTCTGGGGCATGGTGCATTGAGGGCAGCTTCATCCAATGTTCTTTCCCTCACAATTTGCTTAGCCCAAGCCTGCCAGCCTCAGTATTGCTGTGTTTGTGGTGCAGGTGCTGGACGAGGATGACGCTGTGCAGCAGGTGACCACTCCCAAGCAGCGCGATGACTTCCTGGCAGCCTTGACGGCTGCTGAGGACTGGCTGTATGATCAGGGGGAGGATGAGCAGGCGAGCGCCTTCAGGTGGGGCCCCAGCGCCAGTATATCGACTTATCGTGCTGCTTGGTGCAGTCCTCCGGGCAAGCCAGCCTGCATGGTATTGTCTGCCAGGGCCTGCAAGTTCAGGGGAGCTCAGCAACAGGCAGGGCCTCCTTTCTTCACGCAAGAGGCCAGCGCCGTCAGGCGTCAGGTGCAGCTCTGCACACGCAGCCTTGTCTCCCTCCTCCCTGGCCCTGCTGCCATGATTGGCTGCCCACTCAGCTGCTTTGGCTCGCTTTGGGTACTGCTGGCACCTCCTGCCAGGCACTGTCTTGGGGCAACCCGCAGACTGCTCGCCTGGGTGTGATGAGGATAAACAAGCCTCGTGGGGGGCCAACACGGGTTCACTGCGTCATGACTTTCTGCTGCCTTCATGAGGCAATGCATTGTTGCAGCGGTCAGGCATTCGGTGCAGTTCCCAGGCAACTTGTCAGGCAAAGTTTGAGGCAGGCCAAAGGGATGTTATCAGGCACGCCTGCATGCCTGTAATCAGGCTCCAGGGCTAAGCCTCAGCAAAGACTCTCCTGTGCCGGCTCGTCAGGCATGGCCCTCCAGGTTTGACAGGGGCCAACTCTGTCTCATGCAGGAGGCATTCTCCCAGACTGCTGGTGCAGGGCTGCACCCTGCGTCTCATGACTCCATTCTGTGCAGGGAAAAGCTGGATGCCCTGAAGGAGACTGGGGACGCCGCCATCTTCAGAGCCAGCGAGTCGACTGCACGCCCCGAGGCAGTCAAGCTGGCGCAGCAGTTTCTGGAGCTCACCCGCAAGAGCATCAACTCCTGGCCCCAGATCAAGCCATGGCTCAATGGCACCGACAGCGACAGCCTGCTCAAGCAGGTGGGAAAGGACTGTGTGATGAGAGCCAGCTGTCAGCCTGACCGAGCGGGGGCAGCTTGCAGCGCCAGGCGGCAGCCGAGGTGGTTTATGGTCACGTAGAATGCCAGGTCCACTGGCTCACAAACACAGCATCATTGAGATAGCTGCGACTGTGTGCATCACAAGCTCCAGTCCTGAAAGATGGCTAGGCTTCAGCAGGGGCCAAACAACAGAGCGTGAAAGTGCAGTAGTGTCATCAGCAAATTGCATCACATTGTGCAGGTGTATGAGTTGAAACAGTGGCTCGACAAGGAGGTGCAGCGCCAGGGCAAGGTGAAGGCGCATGAGGCTCCTGTGCTCCATGCGAGTTCCATCACAGCCAAGGTTGCAGAGCTGCGCAAGGCCTTTGACAAGCTCAATACAAAGAAGCGGCCAGCACCGCCAGCAGCGCCCAGGGCAAATGCCACAGCCAACGAAACTGAGGGGACCAACATCACGACTGGTGAGTGGGGTGGCACCTGGCATTCGGGTATAAAGTGTGAGGCTGACCCGATCTGCATGCTTGTGCCACTGCAGGCAACAGGGTCACAGCTGAGTGCAGGCATGATTTCATTGACAGCAGGACTGTGAAGTGTGAAGGACAGTTTCGTGTGACGGAACCCAGCTCCCTACCAGGTGCTGATTGCTGGCCGGGGCAATGCTGTGCCAATGTGCAGCCGGTTGGCTGCATTGAGTCGCTGGCTGCATGCTGTTACGTGGAGCATGTGTGTGCATAATGCACAATTTTCAGTGGCAATGCAGCTGCAGACACCTCAGCAAAGCAGAAGTCCACAAGTGGGTATCACTGAGCATGTGCCTCCTGCAGGGCCAGGCTGGGAGGCAACAAGCCAAGGATGCCTCAGCACAGCCACAATTGGTGCCGGCCTGACCGTGCTGCAGGTTGGTGCCTGTCACTCCTTGCATGTTGCAGGCGCAGGTGAGGACGGTCCTTCTGCCGATGCCTCAGCTGAGCGGGACACCGGCGACACCCAGCACGCCAGCACTCAGGCAGGGGACAGCTCCAGCAGCTTCAAGGGGAAGGGCAAGGGCGCCAAGGGCAAGGGTGCCATGAGCAAGGGAGCCAAGGGGAAGGGCGCTAAAGGGCCTGGGAAGGGCTCGAACGGCCGGGGCGACAAGGCCGGCCGCACAAAGCGGGGACGGGACGCCGCCAACCTCAACAAGCTGAAGAACGACTTTCCAGGGCTCAATATCATGGACTTTGAGAACATGGACATGGATGCCCTCAAAGCGCAGCTCGATGAGATGCAGGCATCTAGAGATCAAGGTGCGGCGCTTCCGTGATTTTGCTTGGTGGTTGCAATGTGGGCTTGAGCCATGTTGTGCGGGCTGTCAAGCAAGCCAGGGCCCAGGTCGTGAGTGCTGCTCATTGGCGTCTGCAGGTGACCAAAGACATGAGGAGCTCTAGCCTTTGAAGTGATGCAGTCATTTCATTCAGATCTCCGCAGTCTGCGCATCTAGGCAGCTGGACAGCTGCATAGTTCTGATAAGCTCCATGCCCTGCCTGCGCAGCAGCCCTGACATGGCTGTTGGCAACGTCTGCAATGAAGTCTCATTGAACAGTTCAAAGTGTTGACACTGCATTGCTGATGGCAATGGCTGACATCTACTTACCAACTCTGGCGCCACAGCTGGCAGCTCCTCACCTGCCCAGTAGGTCCTGCAACGTACAGCAGCCACCAACAACATGCTTAAATTGCGAGGTGTCGTGGCTGTACAGCTGCGCCACTCAGCACTGCTTCTCTAATGTACAAGTCGTGACTCCACAGAGCTGCCTGCCCATGTTGGATGGTGCATCAGACGCTGCTGTCACTGGCCAAGAGTCCCTGCTTCCCCTTCAGCTCTGCATGCAACTGATTATCAAGCCCCTGTCTGCCGCCCTCTATGGCCGCTGTTATGCTGAGGGGCAATCAAGTGGTGCATTTCACTCCTAGCAGGCCACGCAAGAACTGGTGCTGTACCCCTTTCAGCACTTTGGTGACCATGCTGCTGGCATCATGGTGCCAGAACCACACCTCACAGCACAAAGTGAGAATGGGCAGCATCAATGCATTACACAGGTTGCACACGCGATGGGGTGGCACATCAGCAAGCATCTACAGATGGTATGGCGTTTGACTCAACCGTTTGACTCAACCACATTTGGAGGCCGGCTGGACTCTATGAAGGGTGGATGCTATTATGGGCATGTGCGCTCGAGTCCCCGTCCCTGGACCAACCCTTGCTGCAGGGTCCGCAGCATACGTCATCCGGTTTTGGTGCAAAACACAAGGAATGGTCGCAGCCCCATCTCTAATGACAGTTACGATGGAGTGGACCAGCCAACGTGACGTCCAATTTCTGTGTGGGCTGTATGTTAAGCCTTGATTGGTGCTGCTCAACAGCTGTCTTGTGACCTGCAGCGCAGCAATACCACAGCGAGAAGATGATGATGAGCAGCGTCAGGCAAAGTTGCAGTTTACACAGGCAACCTCTGGTGGATGGTCTGGGACCACCTGGGTGGACCACAAGGCCGAGAGTGCTGACAATCTACGTGACAGGAAAAGCAGTACCCAGAGCTCTAGCCAGAGAGGCATGGGCAGCAGTCTGAAAGCTTATGCAGGTGGGACCCCCTGGCAGTCTTGGACTTGCATTGATGCCATCCTGCAGCCCTGTCATTCCCAGCAAGCCTTGCCACCGACATGGTTCTTTTGCCCTGCAGGGAGACTGGCATACCGATACTTCAATTGGCGCCAGGTGCCTCGAACTTGCCGAGCGAGCTTCATCAACCTTTGCAAAATCTGGTGCAACTGAGGCTCACGGTTCCAAGTGCTGCCCTGCGCTGCAGGACATCTGGTCTGATCTGCAGCTGTTCCTTACCTTTAACACTGTCTTGCTGGTGCTGGGCGCCTTCATCAAGACAGCAGTCGTGGATCGCCTGGACCTGCATTTTGGTGGGCCACAGGCTCTGGACAGTGACACTGCCACAGGGTGAGCCCTTGATGCTTCCCACTTAATTGGCGGCAGCCATGTCTTTCAAGCAGTTCCAGCTGTGCTGCTGCTGAGACTAGCATGCCTGCCCTGCAGGTTCTGGGCAAATGTGTATCAGGCAAGGCTCCTGAATGGTGTCAGCAGTGCATGCTGGGTATTGGATCTGAGTGGCTGCTCTCTCCATTTGTTACTGGGCATTTTGTGCCCAACTTAATGTTAGGCTCTGCGCCAGCTGCAAACCATCCACTCGCCTTGCTCTCATCTTGTTTGCACTCCTGGTGCCCCGCAGCTGCTCGACGTAGTCCTGGGTCAGGACCTGCCGGATGTGAACGCAAGCACTGTGTTCTACAAAATTTTTGCCCCCCTGGTGGCCACCATTGGGCTGGTGGCCTTTGCCCTCGTGCTGGCCCTGGTGGAACAGCTGGTGCTGCAAGTCCTGGAGGACAACGTCAAGCGGGGGTCACGTGTATTTGAGACTGGTCACGTGAGCCACTAGGCTGTCCAGAGCTGGGTGTTGGGTGGCCTCAAGATGTGCTTGTAAGGGAGCAACTACAGCTGCTGGTGTCGGGTGTCAACATCAGCACTCGTCAATGCGTTTGTAGCTGGCCATGTCAGCCCTCATGCTGCTAGCATTTGGTGGGGAGGTGCATGATGTTTGTGGGCAGCAGCTCCTGGACCACACGTCAAGCCCCATTGTCGAGACTGGGCAATGTGCAGCTTGAAGGCAGAACAAGCCATGCTGCCACATCTGCACCCTGACTTGCTTCCTGCTGTGGCCTGGCAGGCAGGTCCAGCCCAGCAAAGCTGCCAGCTTGAAGGCTGTCTTGAAGGCAAGGTTCAGAAGATTGCTGTTTGCGCCTGCAGATACTGGTGCTGGGCTATGGTGAGAACCAGCGGGACGAGGAGGTCATCTGGAAAGTCTTGAGCCAGGTAGGCAGCCATGTGCAGGCGCTGCCTGTGTAAAACTAGGTTGTCTAAAAGCTACATGTTGCGGCCCGCCTGACCAAGCAGTATGCCTCACCTTGTGCCTCTTCCCTGCCAGCCGGACATCTGCTGCCACACCCTCTGTCGTTCTGCAGGCGAGGAGCTGCAGGGCAGCTCAGCCTGCTTCATGAGCCCTCCCCTGCATTGCCCTGCACGGGCATGGGACATATAAGGAGCCGTCTGCGGCATGCTTCCGCATTCCCTGCATGAAAAGGCTCTGACTGTGAGGGGGCATGGCCTCCTGCAACAGCGTGGCAGAGACAGTGGTGTTGCTGTGCCAGAGGGAGCCAGACTCCCTGCTCATGGCTGCCTGCAGGTGTGCCTGGCTTACCGCAACGGGGAAGCCAAGGTGGTGGTGGTGCTGTGCCAGCGAGAGAAGCTGGAGATGGAGACCACCTTCAGGCGCATTATTCCCGAATCTCAGAGATTCTCAACCCAGTTTGTGTTCCGCCAGGGGTCTCCCCTGGTGCCAGACGACCTCAGAATGGTGGCGGCCAGCTCAGCGGCCGCCACCATCATTGTGTCAGACTCCAGCAGGTGAGGTCCTTGGGCACATGCCTCAGCAATATGTCAGCCTTGGCCTTTGAGGGCACAGTGAGAAGACCCTGCCAGCTCAACAGCTCCCTCTATCACGTGTCAAATTCAGGGGAACAGGGGGGCAGCATCATGCAGTGGGAGCCTGGGTGTCTTAGCAGGTACCAAAGAGATAGCGAAACCCTGCACCTGCAGGTCAGGCAGGCTCCTAGAGCTGCTGCCTCCTTGTTGTCTTCTGCAAGTAGTGTTTCTGCTGCAGGCCGCCCCTTGAAGCAGATGCGCAAGCGCTGAGGGCTGCTGTGCTGCTGGATGAGCTGGACTTTCCAGGTGACACAGCGCCAGTGCTGCCCACACAGGCATCGCGTGGTGTGCTTACTGCGCGCACATTGCAGCAAAGCTGAAGCCTGAATCCCGGCCCGAGCTCCCCAGCTGTGCTTGCCCGCCGCAGCAGAACCAGTTCACAGGCATGGGCAGACCTGATGCATGCGTGCAGGCTTCCACAGCCTGAACCCTGCAGAGCACATGTGATTGGCCTGGCAGCCCCCCGCACACTGTGTTCTGCTGCACGTGTACACTGCAGCGTGACCGACCCCTGGAGCAAGCGATGGTGTGTCCCTGCTACACAGTCAACCCTCCCACCTGCAGGTTTTGGCGTGGCTGACCCCCGCACAGGGCACATTGTGGTGGAGGTGCGCACTCCCAACGCGGTGTCGCTGCTCCAGTACAGCTGCTCCGCGCGTGTGCTTGCGCTTCCATCAGGACAGCTCAACGCCCGCAGGTCAGGCACAGTCGTCTGCACCTTGCGTGTCACGTAAGCCTTGTCCGTGGGGCTGCATCTCCCCTCAGAGAGCTGAGCGCCCATCAACCAGGCGACCTGCCATGTGTTGACTGCCTTGCAGCAGGCTGATGAAATATATGCTGTGGCTCGCATGCTGCTGAATGGTCAAGTATCCCTGCCAAAGTGCTTTGACTAAGCAGTCCTTGTGCGTGTCCCCAGGATGGCACGCATGGTGAAGCAGCCTGTGGTGGGCGCCATTTCTCAGATGCTCTGGTCGTTTAACTCGCGCTCGCAGGGGTACCTGGAGTACTTCCCCATGCTCGAGGTGTGCCTGCATGTCGACAGCTGCATCACGTACCACTGCTTGGAAAATGCGCGCTCCCATCCCTTGGCATGCAGAGCAAGCTGCTGTCACAGCCTCTGCATGTGCCTAAGGCAGTCAGGCAGGTCCCGCATTGCAGAAGCTGCCTACCTGGGAATGAGCAGTGCTCTACCCGCTGCAGGGCACTGCACAATGCTGTGCGTCAGTACCTGGCTTATACCCAGCAGTTCACTTTGACTGCCTCTGCAGAGCAGCATACTGCAGACTGTTCTGTCAACCACCAGCCCAGGACTGATCCTGCTGCAGGGCAAGCGCTTTGACGAACTCCCCTACTACTTCCCAGACGGCAGCATCTTTGGGCTGGTCAACAGCGCTGCCCAGCGCTGCCTGCTCAACCCTCCCGCGGACACGCGTGTGCAGAAGGGGGATGCCCTCATCATGATGCGACCCACCAGTATTGCCTCAGATGCCTACAGGCCACTGCCCCGCCCCGTTGCTGTCAGCCCTGGTGAGGTGGTGCCTGCAGCAGCTGCACACTGCCCTGTCCCCTGCTGACCAGCCCCGTCGTGGTCAACTCAGGTGCAGCGACTCACCAAAACTGCCTACTCTGGGGTTCTTCTGGCACACCTGAGCCAAGCTTGATCAGGCCTGGCTGCGTGGCACCATCTATGGCTGCCTGGCCTCAGGGTCACCCCTGTCGCTGCACACCGGGCCATGCCCTGCAGTCGATCTGTGCTTGTCGAGGCCTTTGCACCTTCCTGCCAAGCGCTCCAACAGCGTGGCACACGCAGCCCTGTCCAAGCCGCTGACATGGCCCCATTCTGATCCAAAGGCATGAGCTCTCGCAAACTGGTGACCTGTGCAGGCAACTGGGACCCCGACAAATTTGTGCACTGCACTCAGGACACGGCTCCACCCCTTGACGCCGATCAGCTGCCTGTGGCCCTCAGTGGGAGGGCCACAGTGCAGGGCTCCACCAGCGCCAATGCCTCCCCCCAGTGCTCCAACCTGTACATGCTGCCGGTGGAGGCAACCTCCTCCTGCTCAGACTCGCCCGAGGTGCGCTGAGGAGAACATGCACATCTGTGGTGTGGCCAGGCAGAAGGCATATCTCTTCCTGCATGCTGTGCATCTTGCCCGATTGGAGCACAATGCATCTTGAGGAGTTGCCAGACATGCAGTGGCCCAGCAGCAAGCTGGCAGCTGGGTACCTGCAGCAGTGTGATGGGCCGTTGAAGTCTGCCAGCGTGTCCAGTCAGTCTGGCAGTGCCCTGCCTGCAGAGGGTGCTCATCCTGGGCTGGGGGGACACCGTGCTGATGACGGACCTGCTGGCCGAGCTGGACCATGGGCCTGCTGCGCTGCCGCGGGGCAGTGAGGTCTATCTGTTCAACACTTGGTCATCCCAGGAGGTCATGGGTACGCAAGCTGGATTACATTCATGCTGTAATTTTGTCTGATGGCCTGCCTGTGGCATGCTGCTTTTAACGTGATCTGGTGTTTGGTACGTGGCTGCTTTACCACCAGCAGCAAGCCCCTGAATGTCACCCTGACTCAGGCCTGCCAGACTGCTCTCCCTCATGCAGCCATGCTGGAGGCCAGCGCTCTGCAGGACGGCGACTGCTCAAGGGCCCCGTTCTGTTGTGCGCCCCGGCCTGGGCAGCTTGGCAGGGTCAGCTGAGCCTTGTCGCCTGCCCCTGGGCTGCAGGGCGCGCCCGTGGAGCGGCAGGGGTCCGCAACCTCTCGGTGCTGCATATTTCCGGGGACCCTCTGCAGCGCTCAGAGATTGCAGACCGCCTGGACATCACCAGGTGGGGCTCTGCCTGTGCCTGAGCGCCGTGCCATCACATGCCCAAGCCTGCCGCCTGCCCTGCACCAGACCTCAAAAGGCTTGAGCCTGTCTCTCTGGGTGTGCCGCAGAGCCATGTGCTGCGTCCCGGCCACAGGGCTGCCCTCCGCGCTGCATGCAGATGGCTGTGCTGCTGCAGGTTCAAGTGCTGCATCATCCTGTGCGACTCGCGGTGGGTCGACCCTGACCTGGACAGCACCAATGGCATCCAGATGCGCCTCGCTGCTGACATGCTCCGCTTTGATAGCATGCTCCTCATGGTGCAGCTGAACGTCCGCAAGCTTCTGGAGGTGAGGAGCGGGGCGGCATTGCTGCACTGCAACTGTTCAGTCTTCCTGGTCTGTTGCCAAGCTGGAGCCGCTCTGTAGGCCGCTGTTCCAGCATGCAAGCACAGCTCGCTGTGTGTCTACAGGAGGCCGAGTATCCTGACATCAACATCCTGACCGAAAAGGTGGGCACTGCTTCACCATGCTGGAGACCCACTATCTGCCATCAGTGGCATGTCTGGTTCGTGTGCTCATACACCTTCTGAACTTGCATCAGCACCCTGTGTGCCCACAGGTGGCCTTTGATGGGCTCACTCGCTTTGAGGACCGTTCACGGCTTCCCCTTGGCATCTCAGTCAACATGACGGCCTACAGCGCCCGCCTGCTGACTCAGGTGAGAAGCCCTGCCATGTCCCGTGAGAGTCGTCAGGCTCCTCAATGCGGCAGCTGGCATGCCTGGTCACAGTCACAGCTGTCTCGCCCTCACAGGAGGGGTGGGCAGCCAGAGTCACAGGCACCCTCTTCAGCAGCCTGCAGGCACACCACATTGTCAGCTGCAACAGCAGAGGGCCCTGTGACAACCAGCATGCCCGCAGCGTCAAGGCTTGTGCATGGCCAGGCAGCATACAGGCCCAGAGAGGTGTGCACTCTGGTCTGTGCAGCGCCCATGCAGCGGGTCTAAGAAGCCAGCGTGACGGTGAAGCAGGCTGCAGCCGGAATCATGCAAGCTCCAAGCTTTTCCAGGCTGCCATGCTGCTGCAGTTGGAAAGTTCTGCAGCAGAGACGTCAAAAGAACCCAGCTTGGATTGCCCAAAATTTGCAAGGGTGGCAGCTTTCTGCTGCAGGCCTCCAAAAAAGGAGAGGGAGAAGGCCGCTCCACTTAAGCAGCTTTGCCAGGGAGGCAGCTTGCCAGGCAGAGGTTTGCAGCGTTTGTAGAAATGCATTGCTCCAGCTAGCTTCCCATGCTGGTGCAGGTTGCATACAACCCTGGCGTGATGCTGCCCTACTCCAAACTGGGTGAGGAGCATGAGGTCACTGTGCAGGACGCCTCGCAGCTAGCTGCCAAGGGAGAGGTGCTGTCCTATTGGCAGCTCATGGTGAGCCTGGCTGCACTTGTGTCTGGACGGTTGACGGCTCCCTTTCAGGCACAGCCAGTTGTTAGGCACACCCAGTTGCTGGGCGTTGTTGCCGGCAATGGTGCCGTGCCAGCATGTGGCAAGGGCACAAGCTCCCACTCTAGCCCCCAGCAAAATGATGTCGGTCTCCGGCTGATCTGCCACCCTGCGATCCAGGACCAGGGTACACTTGCTCAGGCTGAGCCTGTGACTGCCAACGTGCAGGCGCGCGCTGAAACAGTTGGCCAGATCCTTTTTGCCTACTTCCAGATCCCTGGCACCATGGACAGTCCCCTGGACCTGGTAGTGAACCCTGAGGGTAATGAGGCACGCTCTCAGCGGAGGTGGGCTGATGCTGTGCAGCTGTGTGCTTCAGATAAGGCAGCGCCTGTCAGCAGCCAAATGACCCAACGCCAAGTCTCAGAAAGGCCGCGCCTGATTCTGTGAGTGAGCAGCAGGCTGCTTGCAGCCTGCCTGACAGCCTGAGGGCAGATAGGCCTGCTCTGTGAACAGGTGGGCTGCCACTGCCTTTTGTGGTGGTCAAAGTTCTCTGGCTGAGGCTGCTGCTGTTGCAGTCAAATGCTGCAGCGTGAGTGCCCAGTGGTGTGCTACAGGCTGTGCACAAGGCTCCCGTCAGCACCTTTGACCTGCCCGCAGGGTATGGAACAACGGTGACTCGCGGTGCAAGCTGATCTGCCTGGCTCCCAAGACCTGGAAGCGAGATGAGGAAGCTGCAGCGCCGCAGATGCCTGCTGTGAGCAGCCAGAATGGCGAGGACAGCCCTGCCTACCAGAGGCCGAGCAGTCAGATGGTGGGCGCCAGTCTCAAGGCAGCGAGGGAGGCAGGGAAGCTGGCCCCTGGATCAAGCCGGGACCTGGGTTCGGCCGGGGAACAGGTCCTGCCTGGGCGGCGCAGCGGGCCCTCTCAGAATGGCTCCCAGCCTGCTGAGCCCAGGCGGAGCACTGGCAATGCCTATTTGGACAGCGCAGACAGCCAGGATGAGGAGGCAGCGCTGGCTGCACAGCTGCAGCAGAAGGTCTCTCAGGCGGTGCCTCCCCCCGAGAAGCGGGAGCCCAAGTCTGAAGACGCCCGCAAACGGCATGGGGCGCGTGTCGTGTAGCAGCAGGAGTATGTACACGTGTGACTGTAACTGCAAACACTTGGAGCACTCCGCAGCCTGTTGCCTGGGTGTGCTTCGTGTCTATTGCTCCTGCTGCTCTCTGGTGACTGCAGCACCTGTAGCCTGCTGCTTGTTATTGTTTGATCTATTTTTTGGTGCTATCTCCTGTCTTGGATCCCACTCAAACCCTTGAGACGCCCTGTTCAAAGTAGTCAGACAGTGGCCCGCCCCCCCCATATATGAATCCTGCTCTTGTCATCGTGTTAGCCTGCACATGCATGAGGCCCTCCCAGGCAGGCCTGCCAGAGGTGCGGCACCTTGTAACCTTGACGCCCTTGAGCCAGGAACCTTGCCCCACGCCATGGGGCCACAGTGATCTGCTCTGCCCACAGGTGCCTGCAGCAGCAGCAGGGCGCAAGCTTCTGCAGGACAGCTGCATCTGCACAGATGTGGTGCCAGGTGTGTGATGTGACTTTCTGTGGCTACTTGGGGGCCGCAGCACCTGACTGGGGCTAGGTGGCAAATGGTGGCAGTGCCTCCCTGCTGACTGCCAGGCCCAAGTGTGCTGCAGGCATGTACAGCTGTCCACAACAAGCCGCTTTTGGCAAGTGTGGCGCTGCGTTCATGGTCCAAGGCCTGTTCTGCCAGAGAACTTGCGGGACCTGTACACCCTGCCAGTCTTGTGCTGAGTGCTATGATGTACTGCCGTCTGGCTCTCCCCTGAATTGCCAGCAACAGGTAAGCATCTGCTCGCATCTGTCAATGTAGTTGCCAGGAATCTCAGAGCCCGCTGGATGCCACTGACAGCCTGCTGCTGCCCTTGATGCAGCGTGCATATGGCAAATGCTCCAGTGATTGGATGCAAGGATTCTGCAGGCTCACATGTGGGAACTGCACCTGTCCTGAGTGAGACACGCTGGTCCAGCCTGCTCACGTGTGCTGTGCTCTGGAGTTTGAATGAAAGTGATCAAGCCATGGCTGGCCCTGCTTCCCTCACAGCTTTCTGGGACAAGGCTACAGTTACGGCAATGATGGCTCTGAACGGCATCTTGCAAGCTAAACACAGGCTGCATCGAGCAGGCACGACCTGGGCTCGATGCTTGGTTCTGTGTGCTCTGTGCTCACTGTCTGCGTTGCACTTTCAGACATGGTGGCAGCCTCAGCTTTCCCTGAACAGGTCAGCTTGTCAAGGCAGTCTGCGGGCAGGTCATCTCATGGGGCAGGCTGCAGATCTGATGAGTCATGCCATCAGCAATGTCTGTGCAGGCTCTCTCACAACGGCGCTTGCTTCAGACTCCACCTGTAGCTCAGCCCTGCGGCGGCTGCAGTGATGTGCAGCCTCCAGGAGGGTACACTTGTGCCCAACAGGTGCGGTGGTGCATCACACATGCATCTGCAACTCTCTGCTTGACAGATATTTCTGCACTAGATGAATGCTGCCCTGCAAGGTGGCTGCATGCGTCATCCTTGACTGCACATGCCACCGCACAGAAAGCAGTGTCGTGTTCACATCCATCTGCGTGCTGCTAAGGGTACAAGGGGTAGCTCTGTCGACTGATGGCTGGCCAAGGGCCTACATGGCTTGTGGTTGCAGGCCAACCATATCCCTGACATGCAGGCCAGTTTTGGCAAATGTCGGTCACAATGGATGGTGGGAGGCTGCTTCTGCCAGCAGACATGCAATGCGTGCTCAGCAGCAGAGCTCAGCCCAAGCCCCGCCATGCCGCTGACCACCAGCAGCCTGCTCTCAGCGCTGCCACAGGCAGGCAGTGGTGCACGGGGACAGCTCCCCTCCACACTTGAGCAGCTGCTGCCGCCTGCCATGGCACCAGGTATGCACCGGCTGCTGCAAGAGTCTTCTTCGTGGCAGGACACTGCAGCTGGAATGTCAGTGCGTTCCAACTGAGCCCCCACCGCCCTCTAGCTCCCGTGCCTAGTGCTGCAACCCCTGCTTCTGCATAGCTTGAAGCGCTCCTGCCACCTGCGCCTGAAGTGTGCAGGCCTCAGCCGCAACGGCGCCCCTGCACCCGCACCAGCTCTCAGCATCCAGCCCCAGGCTGGACCTGGTGGCATGGCCACAGCAGCTGCCCAAGCCCCAGCCCAGGCCCCCAGTGCAAGGTTGCGAGCACAGCTGACAGCCCTGGCAGGGCAGCAGCCTGGCCCTGCCCCCAACGCTCCGCCAGCAGCACCATTCGCGCAGAGGCCTGCGGCTCCTGCGCTGGCAGGCCAGGGCGAGCCCACCCAAGCATCCCCCTGTCAAGCAGGCGTTCACTGCCAGCCGACCCAGGCACAGGCTGGCTCGCCAGCAGGTACACGCAACGCTTGCCTGCCCGTCAGTCTCCCTTGAAGCCTGCCTGGGAGGCCCAACGCCTCCAACAGGGCACCACAGGCACTTCTGTGACAACACGGCCAGGTCTGGAGCATGACACATCACAGCCTGTGCCTCAAGTGTGACTCGACCACAGAAGCTCAGAGGCAGACTGTGCGCAACACAGGCTGAGCCTGGTGGCCTGCATGCTTGCAGTGGTTGAGGCGCCAACTGCCCCCAGGACGGCGTTGCAGATCAAGAAGCCCCAGAGCCCGCCAGCAAGTGCGACGCCCACCCCAGCTCCTCCAGGTGACCAGCAGGTGGAGCAGAGCGATACAAGCTGCATTTGCATCCTGCTGGCTGTTTTGTGGCCCAGCATGCAAAAGGCTCAATGTCAGCAGCTTTGTGCCTGCAGGTAACACCACAGCCACCCCAGCACCTCCCCTGCCTGTCAGCAGCACCGTTCCACCGGGCGGCAACCTCGGCCAGTCCCAGCTCCTTCCACAGATCAGTTTCCCGAGCAACTCCAGCGCCCCAGCAGTCAGCACCCCGGCTGACCCTGGCCTGGCACGCAACATAAACCAGGTCCTGCCTGTCCAGGCTGAAGGCACTGGCAACTTCCCCAACATTGGTGGGAACACTGTGCCCGGCAGCCAGCAGACCCAGCCAGAGCAGCAGCCTGCCAGCAACGGCAGCGCGCGGGCCGCCCCTGCGCCCGCACCTGCACCGCAGCCAGACACTGACGGGGACGCTGGCGAGTCCACGCCTGCGCCTGCACTGCCCACCGTCAGTCTGTCCCAGCTGCCGGTGTCCTTTGCCAATGACAGCTCTCCTGGGGCTGCTGCAGCGCCCCCTGGGCAGCAGCAAACGACCTCTGTCCCTGTCCCACAGGTGCCTGTGCCTGGAGTGGCTGGGACAGGCTGATGACGACAAACACATGGACCTGTCTTTCAGCTGTCTGCTTGCTATGCGCATAGCATGCGTCAGCTTCATCATAGCACCTCTCACGTTGTCATGTAAGGTTGTGAGGCCATGCATCAGTCCATGAAAACAACGTGCATGCGTATACGTATCAGGTTGGATTCAAGTGTATGTGAGGCCCAGTAGTAGCTCCAGCAGCTCAGCTGGTTGCACTCAGGTCTAGCTCAAAAGTGAGTTGCGTCGCAGTCTGCCTGTGTGGAGGTTGCTGTGGACCCGAGCTCTGTCAGCCATCTTCAGATACTTGCACCCTCGAAAATTCACTGAACCCAGGGCAGGGATGTCCCTGAGGAGATGGTCAAGGCCAGCGAGTGTGAACCCCTCTGGGCAGCCCTGACCATTGTCGCTGAAGAAGAGCTGTGACAACTGCTGCAGGCTGCTTAGGCGGGTCAGCGAGGCGTTAGTGAGCTGTACACACTTGACAAGGGACAGGCTGGTGACGCTGGCAAGGGAGGGGATGACGCCGCCGAAGCCTTCATCAGTTACCAGAGGCATGCCCTGTAGCTCCAGGGCCTGCAGATTGGTCAGGGCCTGGAGGCCCTTCTGAAACCCCGTGTCGTCCACATTGTTCAGCGGGCCGATGTCAAGGTCTTGGAGCCGGGCAAGGCCTGCCAGCTGCTCGAAATCCTTGTTCCCAAGAGCCGTGCGGCAGGTGGCAGAGAGACTTGACAGCCCTGTCAGCTGGCACACTGCTGCAAAGGCAGTGAGGGTGATGCTGCCCCCCAAGCGTGTGAGCCACAGGCGCGTAATGCTCACGTTGGTGGGCAGCGCTATCAGTCGCTGAGCGTCCATGTCTGTGAGCACTTGGCCGGGGGAGAACGTGTGCACCTCAGCCAGCACCCGCATGTGGGGCGCCTGCTCCAGCAGGGCAGCGGTCCATGCCGTCAGCTGCGCGATGTACACCTCAGGGCTGCCTGGGCACTGCAGCAGAAGGGCAGCGAGTCAGCTCTTCGGCCGTGGCCTGCTGCACCAGAGCCTGCCTTGAGTGCAACAGAGTCTGCCCTTTGCAAACTCGGTGGCCCTTGCTCACTGCTCTCTGCCACGGAGATGGCACACCCTGTGGCTGCCGCAAGCTGCAATGGAGCCTCCAGCAGAGGTGGGATGCATCAAGATCGATGACTGACCTGGAAGTCACTGTGTTGCAGCACTTGCACGCTTGACAGCTGTGCAAGGACGGGCACATGCTCTGGCAGGATCTGTACATTCCTGATATCCAGAAGCCTGCAATCAGACATCAAATGGTGTGAGGGAAGACCTGATGCATGCATGCATCAGACGTTTGGGTGCAGCAAATGGACTGCTCACCTGCACAGTGGGAACGCAGTGGAGATTGCCGGCCATTGTTTTGCCCACACGCTTTGCTTTATGCACAGGCTATGGACAGCCAGGGAGAACCCCAGACGCCATCGCTTGCACACAACTCTGCAGGGTGAGAGGCCTCCGTAAAACCACTGTGTCAACTTGCCCTTGCCTTTCAAACGTGCATGTGCTCACCTGCAGCATTGAATTTCATCCTCCACTAGTCCTTCTGCCACTAACTGCAGCAGATCAGGTAGAACATCTCCCCAATCGCTGCTCGGCATGCACTGCCCAAGTTTGCCGCGTCGCCAATTGACTGAGCATTTTGCTTTCTTCTGAATCCCAGCTCATGAGCACCACCTCCCTGGGATGATCTGAGGCGGCTGCCTTGATGGCAGCAGCAGCAGTTGCAGAAGGAGACAGCCTGCAGGCTGAGGCATTTCAGCGCCTGTACCCTGCAGAGTTCTTGAGCAGATTTGTTGCTGAAGGCGTGCGTCCTGATGGGAGACCACTTGGTAGCGCCAGGTGCACTGTCATGCTTGCTCCAAACCATTCTGTGCAGCAGGACATGCTCAGCATGCACACAGCATGACACAAATGCTGCAGGCAAATCAGCATTGGGCTGGGAGTCATCAGCACAGCAAACAGCTCTGCCCTAATCAAGATTGGCAGCACAACTCTGATGGCAGGCATCAAGCTGGAGGTCGCAGTACCAGCTGAGGACACTCCTCAGCAGGGGCAGCTGCAGGCAAGTTGATTGTCTGGCGGACCGCAATGCTGGCTCAGTTCTTCAGTGGCACCATTGTATTTGCTGCGGGGCCGGTGAACACGATGTGTGCATCATTTCACACAAAAGGGAAAAGCAGCTGCGTGATCTGCCTGTCTCTGCCCCAGGCTCAGCAATGTCCTGTCCTTGTGCAGGTGGCTGTTGAGATGACAGCACTGGCTTCTGCGGCGCACAGGCCGGGGCGGGTCTCCCCAGCAGCTCAGAGCCTGACGGAGCGGGTGTGTCTCCTGCGACGCATTGCAGAGGGCAGCTGCACCACCAGACCTGTCTGCCCCTGGGGCCTTTTCTGCCATGATATGCATGGTGGCCAAGACTCGAGGTTGCTATTGCCAGGGCTTGTAAGGCAGATCTACCACTCTGCAGGTCAGCAGCATCCTCCAGGCAGCAGGCGCTGTGGACCTGAAGGACCTCTGCATCAGCCCGGGCAAGGCAGCCTGGTGAGCCTGGCAAGTACGCTGACACACGTTTGCATCTGCCTGCCTGCCCTTGCTTGTGCACCCAGCACTGCCTCTCTCTGCCTGGCTCTGCATGCACAAATCTCTGGCCGAATGCTGTGCCTGCCTGCAGGTGTGTGTACCTGGAGCTGTATGTGCTGGACGCCGCTGGCAGCCTGCTGGACGCAGCCCTGCTGGCCGCTGTCGCTGCGCTGTCAAACTTGAAGCTGCCCCAGGCCGCAGTGAACGACAGCGGCAATGTCACCCTCAGGGAGGCTGGGCAGCAGCAGGAGCAGCCCCAGCAAGCCCCTGCAGTGCCACTGCGCCTGCAGGCAGTGCCCTTGTGCACCACCTGCATCCTGTATGAGGGCCAGCTGCTCACAGATCCCACTGCGGAGGAGGAGGCACTGGCTGCTTGCACCATCAGCACAGCTGTGGATGAGCGTGGCAGGCTGATAGCAGGTCAGCTGCTGGTGGCAGCTTGCTCTCTGATGTATTGATGGTCAATACGCAACTGCTGCGTCAGGGATAGAGCTGCCCAGTGCTGTGTTGCTACTATCTGCTTCTTGGGGCCTAGGTCACCTGCCTCCGCAGCAAGCTGCCAGCCCTGCATTGGTGGCTCTCCATCAGGCTCCTCATGCTGCAGGTCCATTTCTCCTGGGGCAGAAGGAGGTGACTCCTGTGCAGCTCCTGCAGGCGATTGAGGCCGCCAAGCACAGATACAAGGAGATGCGCTCTCTGCTCCAGCAGCAATGTGATGCTGCCTGACGTTTGCGCCTGTTGGTGCTCACCCGGAACCCCCCTCGCTTATTGGTCCTGCGCTGTTTCACATCCAGATACCAGATCAGCATGTTCAGTCCCCGTCATTTCTCTAGCAATTCCTGAGGCCCTGCCATCAAGGCTACTTTCAACTGCACCTTTGGCAAGCTCTACACAGAGAGCATGGAAGATGCTGAGTGCCATGTCAGGGGGCTGGTAGGCATGGCAGCTGTATGACATGTGCAGAATAGCCTCAGCCGACCAGGCAAGAGCGCTGCACCACCCAGACGGCAATGGCTGTGTGGGACTGACCATGATGGGGTGCCCAGTTGCAGACCCGGGAGTTTCAATGTTGTCACAAGGCATGAGTGTGGAGGGTGCACGCTTCAGCATGGTGCTAGGCTTGCCTGCCACCATACACACCAAGTGCAATGGTCCCATTTCACCTGTTCTCCTTCTCCAGGGAAGGGGCAGTGAGGTCGGGGATTCAGGCCTCACGCACTGACCACGCCACCTGGCACTGATGCAAGATGAACACCTGAAGCACTTGAGACACAAGTGGCGGCCTGGCGTGGTCAGCGCTTCCCTTGACATCCCACAGGACGCATGATATGTTGCTCTGTATGTCTAGTGCCAGTGCGCTGTGCACCATGCTGAAGCTGCATCTCACGAGCAGCAGGTCATCTTTGCCTCAAAGCCTGTGAGGAAGGCCCCAACAGGGCCCTCCAGGTCGGCGCGCAGGGAGACCCAATCACACAGGCAGCGCCGGACTGGCCCCTCACCCACCACATCAGAGCAGGCCAGCCAGCAGGCAGGAGCCGCACTGTTCACCCAGCCTGCCCTGGGTGGGGGGGGGGGGAGAAGTTGGACCCTGGCAAAAGCATTAACAAGCAGTCAGTGAGCTGCTAGCCTTGTGGCCGTGGTCTCACCTTGCTGCAACGTCATAGAGGCAACTGCTTCTCCTGAACACCACCAACCCTGTGCCTTGCATAGAGATTGCAAGGCGGTGCGGCCGCTTCAACTTGCAGCCTGCGAGATCCCAAGCAAGAGCTGTCATGCTTCCAAGTTGCAAGTCCCAAAGCCTGCAAAGACTTGACCGAAATTCTCCACCTTCTTTGCTCAACTCCGCAACGGTTTCCGGGAGAATCAAGAGCCGGCTCTGCAGATGGAGCTCATGAGCCATGTCTCCCATGAGCTGAGGGAGCAGGCAAGTAATGACGTGACTGCATCGCATTGTTGCCGTTCCTGCCTTGGAGCCTTGCCGGCTGCAGTTGCAGTCTTTGCTGCCCATTAGGGCACTTTCTCTGGCTGCAGAGCAAGTTGCTGTCAGCAAACCTTCCAGGGATCATTGTTTCATGTTCCACCCATCTTATCATACTCTACACCCTCAGCCACATACAGCATGCAGCTGCACAGGAAACAGCAGATCAGGAAGTGGAGGTGCGGCTTTTGGCTGGCCCAGGATGCAGTCAGGCGTGTTACGTCACCCTGCGTGCCATGAGGTCATCTCTTGCTCTGTGCCAGGACGATGATCTAACTGCACCTCATGCCTGTTACCTGTCAGCTCCTCCTTTTCTGCATGCTGCCCTGTCTCCTGCGGTGTTCCTGCCATATGACGTGATGATTTTGTTGCAGCAATCGTGCGACAGCCAATCTGTTCCCTGCAGCCTCAGGACCCTACTTTTGATCAGGCCAAGCAAGTCATGGGCTGGGCTCTGGTGGCCTACTTCGTTTGCTGGACGCTTAGCCCCTTCTTCCTGCCCAAAGTCAGGAGGCGGCATCATACTGTAGTGCTGCTCAGCCGTTTCCTCAAGGTGCTAGTGGGTGAGCCACATCTCTTCCAGCTGTCACGCTGCATGAACCTCACTCAGATTTGATTCGCTTAGCCAGTGCCTGAAGCAGAAGCCTTCTTGACTGCGGTTTCCATTCACCTCGTCCAAACTTGCCCGCAGTCTGCGAGATCGCCCGCGTCATGTCCTTTGCTGTGGTGCACCTCCTGCAGCCAGCCTGCGCTCAGCCAACGTCCCAGCTGCCACCCTCAGATGCCCCTGCTCGCAGCAGCTGGTGGAATGCCTATGGCCTGACCGATGCTGCAGCCAAGCGGATCCCCAAGGTGCATCTTGTGCAGTGCCACCGCGTGCTTGCGCAGGCCCTTCAGGTGCATGAGCAGCTCCTGCTGCAGCTTGTGCTTGATCCCCTTGCTTCATCAAGTCAGGGTCACCGTGGGCCACTCTTAGGCGTGCTGCAGATATGTGTCTGTCTGGTCTTGCCTGTGCAGAGGACAAGGCGGCAGCTGCCTTTCTGTATGCCTCTCACTGCCAGTTCAGTGTGACAGCTGGCACACCTTGCCAGGCCCTGCCTGTCAAGCAGACCCTGCCTCACCCCAGTCGCGGCCTGCAGGACACCAACTCCTGCGGGCTGCTGACCAACATGTCCGGCGTGACGCCCCTGCTGGTCTGCGTCTACCTGCACAGCATCATCGGGCAGGACAGGGCCATGAAGGTAGGAGCCAGCCCTGCATCGTCATGCGGCTCCCTCGAGGTCAGCTGCCAGCCTGTTTGACCCCAGCTGCACCCTTGTGGAGCCCCACCTGCCTGACTTTGATGGGCTGCACATTCCTTCCTGACTTGCTTGCTGCATATTCCCAGCCTGCACGCCCTGAGCAGCAGTTACTCCCAGCAGGCTCGCAGTGTCACAGCAACATGTCCGTTCCTCCCTCCTGGATGCAGATGGTGTTGTGGTTTGACGCCCTCGGGTACAGCCTGCTGACAACGCTGGCAGACAGCCGCGATCTTCTGGATGTCCTAGTAGCCTGGTACACCGTGCCCTTAGTGGTGCTCATGGCACGGCGGTCTTGGACGACAGTCCCCCGCATCTGTGACTCTCTGCTGCCGGAGCTGGCTGCAGAAGGGGAGCAGCAAAAGCCGTCGCTAAAGCTGAATGGGGAGTGCCCGCAGGGGCCCATGCTCACGCCTTGGCAGCAGCAGAACCTTTGTATATCAGAGAGCCTGCAGCGGCAACACCCACACCCACTGCCTGGCACTATGCCGCCCCAGTGGTGTTGTGTTATCGTTGCAGCTGACGAGGTACGTGACAATGCCATTCGAAGAACATGAGTCCTGCCACTGACTGATCAACTCCCTCCTGTAGCCCCTGGTTTTGGATGCCTACTAGTGCTATGCAAAATAATGCAGTTTCCTTGACCTCCTGCACTTGTGATGATGCACGAGATGTGATGTCTGAACTGGTTTTCAGCGGGCCTGAAATTAAGCACACTGTCCACCTTGCTTGCCTTTGTTTGCTTCAGCTGCAGCTTGGAAGCACACAAGCAACCCTCACCTCACTGTTGAATGCCAACATCACACAAGCTCTCAAGAGCAGGTCAAATCATTGAAATGAGCAAGGGTGCCCTGTCACTATCTTGAAAGTCCTGGGATTGTGTGTGCCGGCAAGAAGGCCCATTTTTGCGCAGACGTGCTACTGTCAACAGCTTGATGGAATGGAGGTAGGGCCATCAGAACCTAAAATGGGGCTCTTGCCCTGGCACGGGCAGCCTCCATACCAGACACAGCTGCGTCTCCCTCCAGCGTGTGGTGGCCGCTGTCCTTGTGCACGTGGTCTTCATAGGAGCTGGAGTGGGCTGATGTCTGCAGCAACACACATGAGAAGCTGGTACCATTCCAGTCCATGGCTGATGCCTCGGAAAAAGTCCACCTGCTCCCTTGCATGCACAAGAGCATCACAGGGCCAGCCCCTTGAGCTACAGCCCCTGCTTCAGCCCCTCCCTGTCAGCCTTGCAGCAGCTTAGTGTGGAGGCTCAGCGGGCACTGGCACACCCCCCCACAGCTCGAGCATATTAGCCAGCTACCTTAGTGCATTGTTGTTGTCTGCGCCAACCCTGCAGCATGCCCCGACTCCAGGGCGACAGCACTGTTCCAGTGCTAGTGCAGTGGTCGCCTTCAATTGCCGCAGCAGTGCACCCCACCCACCGTGTTCTTGTGCAGGCTGGTCTCCTTGAGCAGCATGCCCCGCTCTGTCTGCCCGTCCCGGACCTGCTTGGCCCGCTCGATGTTGCGCTCAGCGTACTGGTGCCCCTCTGGCTCCCCTGTGGCTCCCACAGTGTTGTACGAGCCAGCCTGGGAGTTCTGCTTGCTGGTGTCCCAGTTGTCGGGGCCGCCAGCCACCTGCCTGCAGGCACGGCGCGTCCAGGCTGGGCAGCCTCCAGAGGAGTGCACAGGGGACAAAGCATGCAGCCCTGCTGAGGAGAAGATCTGCAGGACCTGCCTGAACAAGCAAGATCAAGGCTGATGGACGGCTGAGCTGCACGCCGCATTCAGTACAGGCTGGGCCGCCCGAAGGAGTCTGAAGTGCCAGCAGCAGCACTGCCTTGCAGGCAGCAAGAATCTGTGACGCTGCACGAGCAGCTGCCTGGGCAACTGACCTCTGCTGATCAGCATGGCCAGCCTGGTTGGCAGCGTGGCTGGTCATGTCCTGGCTGTAGGCCTGCTGAGCCAACATCCGCAGAGGCTGCACCACATCCTCAGCCGCCAGGGACCCCTCCTCTTCCCGGACCATAGTATTTACCTGTACCAGGCAGGGGTGCATAGGCATGGCCAGCGGAGCCCACTGTGTCTGCACATACCCAGCCCGCCACGGCAGCGCTGGACCTGCAACTCGGGTCCTCAAAACAGCGGGCACTAGGCATGCAGTTCAGAGACCATCAACGGCACCCCACAACTTGGCTGGGGCCTGGCTATGTGCACACCAAGGAATGTGTTAAAGCTTGCTGGGCCAGAGCACCAGCCTGGAAGCCGCACAGCTCAGCACCATGACTGGGCCTGCTTGCCAGTCCCCATTGAGCACCTGGCAGGCACTCACATCGCCGCCGCCAACAATGGAGGAGGCCGCATTGGCCACAGCTGCCCCCATGCCCGAGATTGCAGCAGGCACGTAGGACTGGTAGGCCGCCTGCTGGTCAGCTGCAGCCACCAGCCTGTCCTTGCTGGCCTGCGCGTGGAGCACCTCCTGCACTGCCTCCTGGGCAGCCTGCAGGCACAGGGCACAGTCAGGCGTGAACAACTTGTTGATAGGACAGAGCTGTCATGCTTGCCCACAAGGCAGTTGCTGACAGCTGGCTGCTCTTGTGCCGGCAGTGCCTGTGCAGCCAGCCTCTGTTGGGAAGCAAGCTGCAGGGCCTGAAGACGCCAGCGTGGGCAGCATCCATCCCACTGCAGGGCCTGCTGGAGACGCCAGCATGGAAGCAGCCACCCCGTGCTGAGCAGCGAGACACAGCAGGGCCTGAGGTCACACGCCTCCAGGCTGGCAGTGTGAGGATGCACCATCACTAATGCCTGCAGGACTTTTGACCCTGCGCCTGCCTACTCGTCCTGTTGGGTTCCCCATGAGAAACCCTCTGAGACGTGCAAGAGGCTGCTGCGCAGGCGCGCAAACCCAGCACCCAATGTCTCCCCGCAGGTGTCAGTGAATGCCTCCTTTGCAAATAACCTTGCCAAGCCTCACCTGTATAAGCTGTGACATACTGGCTGTGCCCTGGTACTGCTGCACCACCTGCTGCACTGCAGCCTTGGCTTCAGACACTGTCTGAGTATCCTGCCCCTCCAGCTGTGACGCGATCTGCTGCTGCAGCTGATCAATGTCATTGTGATAGGCTAGCCCCTCTGTCGTGGTGTCATCTACCGAAGGCGGATCGTGAATGCTGCTGGGGATGGCTTGAGATGTTGACTGCAGACAGGAGGCATTTTGCATGGTTGGCAAGGTGGCCTAGGCTGCAGAATGCCTGAAAGCTTGTAGATCTCTGCTGAAGCCTGGGCAGCACGTAGCCTGGAAGCAAGAAGCTGAGAGGCACCTGCATGCTGGCCACAGCAGGCATCTAACTTTCTGACCTGAGGCATCACGCTGGGAGGATCATGGATGGAGGAGGGCCTTGCTTGCCCTGTGCCGTTGTTTTGGCCAGCGTCTAGCACATCTCCAGATGTGAACATGGTGGTTTTCGATAGGCAAGGATGTCTAGGATGGATTGCGACGTGCAAAGGTGTTCAAGTTGCGCGAGATCTGAGATGAGATTGGATGGGTCGTTAAGCTGGTCAAAACCTGGTCAGAGCAGCTTTCTTTTTTTGAAGACACCAAGCGGGCCAACTGCAAGGTGTTAGGTGACTCCGGGTGTAGGCAGTGGCCTGGCAGGCTTCAGCAGCAGCTAGCTCAGCTGAACTGGCAAGCAGCAGCAACAGGACCACATCCAGGAGGCGATGCAGGGGCCAGCTGTGTAGCCAAGGCTGCGGCAGTGGCTGCATGGCAGCAGCAGCAGAAGAGGAAGGTGAGCACAAGCAGCAGAATCCCTTGTTCTCCCAAACACGAGCTGCCGGCAGCGAGGACATACTGGGCCTGGGATGCGGTAGGCACCATCAGTTCCCAGCTGGCAGGGATGCAGCAGGTCGAAACCTCAGCTGTGGCATGCTCATTCTGAAGAGACTCCACACCGATCAGATGCCTAGGTGTGAGCTCATGCTTGACCCCCTTGCTTTTCTCAGTCATGGGCTGCTTTGGAGCAGGGCAGGGAGGTTGAGCAGGATGGCCTGGCTCCAAAACGAGCAGGAGCCACAGTGATGCAGCGAGGGGATTTACAATGACTGTAGGAGCTGTTGCCAGCGGTTGCATGTCCAGATATGCATCATGTAGCTCAACAATGCCTTGCGAGAACGTGACAGTACCTTCAGCTAAGAGCCATACCTTGCCTGAAATATGGCTTGTTGTGACAATGTTTGCAAATGCTCTGCTGTGTGATTCAGAGCAAACTGAGCAGCTGGCTGAGACCTGACTTTGTCAGTGCTGGCGTTGAACACCATTTGCTGCCTGGCGGTCTATAACAAAGCGCGCTACATGTCCAGCCTATGCTAAACACCTTATGCATGGGGCAGGTCCAGGTGAGATGTGCAAACATGAAACACGTAACTCAAGTTGGCAATTTGCGTTATGAGAAGCGCTCAGCCCAGCATGTTGCCAAGAGAACCAAGCAGGTTTGGCAGCTTCAGGTCTTCTCCAGTGTCCCTGCTGGCAGAGAGGATCCGAACATCTGAGATGGCCTCCTCCTTCTCTGGCGGCCACATGATGACCTCATTGTGCCTTCCAGTCAGCCTCTCAGGGGTGTCATATGCGGCATAAACAAACGCTCTCTGCAGGCAGATCAGAGACAGAATCAACACAACACACAATGCCAGGCAGGGGCAGCAGCGCGCTGTGAAAAGCAGCAGTCTGGCACTCAGGCAGCAGGCGATATGCAGCACGTCAGGCAGGCACTGTGTCGCCTGTATTCAGAGCGCGATAATCTCATCCCATTCTTGCTAGGAGCTCAACAAGGACAGTCTGCACATCAGGCACACATGCAGCTGCAACTTTGCTGCGCATGACGACAGCTGCATGCTGCGCAGGCACCATGCTGACCATCAGGAAAGCAAAAGGCTGGGCCAACAAAGCACACCTTCTCATGAGGCAGGTCATCTCTGTGCAGTGCCTCTGACAATGCTTTGGCCTCTCTGAGCACGGTGCTCTCTATGGCAAAGCCGCCAAAGGAGCGCACATACACAATGCTCTCGTCCTTGGGGTCCTCCAGAAAGGTGAGCCTGGGGTTCTTGGGCTTTGGAGGCTTGTCCTGCAGAGGTGGAGGTTGGCCTGAAAGGATCTGAGCTGCAGAGGGCGCTGCACTGCCTTGTGCACAAACAGACGCCCAGTCTCACGTAAGCTTGACCAGGGGCTGCCTCAGGCTTCAGCAGCCAATTCACAGCAGATGCACCTGGAATCTGGACGGCAAATATGCAGCGACTGTGAAGTTAAGCTCCAGTGCTCCAAAGTCATCCTTTGATTTGCACCAGACCTGCAGGTGTTCAAGGTCTGAGCAGTGCCTGACACATGATGGTGGGAAAGACCTGCTGGCCAGGCACAGCTCAGCGCACTGCAATGGGAGCAGTCATGTCCATGCTGACACCCTCCTCGTTGTTGCCTGCACTACAGCACAAAGGCTCAGGGAAGGCCAGGCTTCCAGCTGCCCAGACAGCCAGGCACAGAACATGTGAGGCTGCAAGGTGCTCCAGCTTGGCAGCTTGCCTTTGATGTAGCGCAGCAGCTCAGTAAAGGCCCGGGTCAGTGAGATCTCAAATTTTGAGGTCTCGCCTGGCAGAGCGACCCACTTCTCGGGCCCTGAAGGGGCAGCAGGCCAAGGTACTACCAAAGTTTTGAGATGCTGTGTGCAGCACACCCAGAGGCAAAGCTGGACCTCTTCACCATATCTGCGGGTCTCATAGGCGTCAGTCTGGTTCAGCACCTTGGGCACAGGGCAGGGCCGCCCATGGCAGTCTGCACACAGGGAACGCTGCTGTTGCCAGCCTTGTTGCAAATCTAGCCACGTGAGCATGTGCTGACTGGGCGCCATGCATGCAATGTTGGCCCAGCAAAGCAAAGCTGTGCCGTGTGCGACTACATCCTGCTGCAGGTGCAGCCTGTTTTGCAGATGTTGACTTGGCATCATGCCCAGCATGCAGCCTCAGTGTAGTGAGGCAGGGCTGCCACATGTGCATGTATGCAGCAGGCTGCAGCAGGCAGGCTCACAGTCCGGGAGGTCCTCATTATGGGTTGGTAGCTGAATGCTACGCAGTGACCCTGAATCACATGTCCAGGCGCCAATGAGGAGGACGACAAGAAACAGCTTTGATTGCATGCTTTGCTGGTGATCCTCCCCAGCAGCCTGCAAGCCTATGTTGACTGGGCCGGGCAGTCAAAGGCCCGCCCACTAGGTCTACCTTGGCAGTTGCTGCATGCAATGTCACTGACATCCAGGACAACACTGCGCTGCAGCAGGTACTGCATTTCCTACACCACCTCGGATTTACAGCTCATGACAAGACAGTTCAGCATGAGCCCATAACTAATAAGGCACTCTGTGAAGAGTCACCATGCCTTGAAGCGACCACACACAAATCAGATAGCAAGCAGAGAAGCACTTACAGTCTTCTGATGTAGCAGAAAACCCGCACTGGCAGACTATTTGTCCATCCACTGCCCAGTGGACTCCTGAGTTTAGGTTGCCTTTCTGCCCTATTACTCTGCACAGCCTCATCTCATCTCTGCAATGCTGTCATTGGAGAGCAAAGACACAGCCATGTGGGGCCTAACGGCTGCCATGAACTGCTGCATGTGGGGTTTCTGCGCATCAGCTGTCTGGCTGCAGGGTAGGAGCAGGTCCGAGTCTTGGTGCATCTCTGTGGCCTGGAAGGGTCAGGTGATGCTACAGATGTGTCTCAGTCATTATGAGCCGCCTCCAGGAAGCAATGAGGAGAGAGTCAGGTCTCAGAGAGCGCTTGACCACAAGCAGCAGCAGGTGAGATGACCCTGTCTGCAGACATGCATCATCTCGTGCCGCCAGGACTTTGACTGTCGCAGACCGGCATGGACCTCCCCTTGGGCGAAGGTAGCCTCTCGGGTGGAGTCTAGAGTGCCTCCGTGGCGAGTGCGAAGCTGCAGGCTATCAAACCACAGCAACAGTGGTATATATTCGTCTATTGAGATGGCGCTGGAGTCGCAAAAATTGCAAATTACGTAGCTCATCTAACCGGCTTGGGGGTGTTGCGGTTGTTGCTCCTTTATGTAGCCCTGATCCCATTGCCTTGATCAGCACTGCACATCTCCGGCTTTCTCGATTCACCAATCCACAAAAAAGTGTCGCATGGGAGATTCTATAGTCCAGGGGCCATAAACGCAGGGCAACATAGAATGCAATATTGGGACCTCAATCAACTGGGCTAGCAAGCACAGCAGTGAGTGCAGGTAGTCAAACCTACAGCATGCGTCCCTGACTTTATCTGCCATATTGAGGCAGCCTCACAGGCTTGTCTCTCCTCAGGCTGCCTCTGAGGGCCTTTTGACGTCAGGCAGCCAGCGCTTGACAAGAAGCCATGTCAGGAGAGCATCCAGTAGCTGGTCCACAGTCCAGGCTGCTCCAAACAGTTGTGCGCTATGGCAGGGGCGCTCTCATCGCCACAGTGAGCAGCAAAGCAACGATGCAAACCTGCCTGCATCCACTGTGGGGCCATGGCATGACAAACCATACAACATGCTGCAATATATCCTGCACCAGTGGAGAACCGCTGGAGTCAAGATGCTTGCATCACTCTCATGCTTCTTGCTGCTGGCTGCAGGGCGCCCTGTCACTGCTGGGGACAGCAGTTGCTGTGAGCAACTCAAAGGTGAGCAGAGCCCCCTCTTGCGCACCTGCATGAAGGTGCCTGCCCCCCCACCTTCGCCATGAAGCCTGGGACCCAGCAGGCTCCATGCTGCCTGCAGAGGCGCTCCCAGAAGGCCACCAAGCTGCCAGACAAGTTTGTGCTGGAGCTGGACCTGGAGAACGTGCAGGTTGTGGAGCAGCAGCCCAGCCCCTTTGCAGCAGTGACCAGTGGGGGCAAGCCGCCCCCGCTGCACCTCCCCCAGGTGCAGTCCTGCCTCCCATACGCGCATGTGACACCGAGTGGGGGCGTTCCCCCTCACCAATTCATGACTCCACTGTCGAGGACAACCCATGGTCCCAGTGCAGATATACCTGTGCAGCCCTGCCTGTGCCCCCTTGGGGGGACGCTGTTGGTGGCCTGCACCTGGTGCAGGGAGAGCTCGCATGCTGCTGCAGGTGGTGCCCGCGCCAGGCGGACTTATTGCCTTGAGCAGCTCCTGCAAGAGCCGTCTCAAGCCGCCAAAGGCTGACAGGAGCCTGGCATGCTGCTGCAGGTGGTGCGTGCCTTGGCAGAGGCTGGCAAGGACAGTCGGGTGAAAGGCCTTGTGGGCATCATGGGCAGCCAGCCAGCTGGGCAGATGGCCCAGATCCAGGAGCTGCGCGATGCTGTACTGCGCTTCAGGTGCCTGCAGGCTGCCTGGCTGTCAAAACACTGGCAGTGCTGCTTTCAGATTTTGAGGGACCAGATGCAGTCTGCCTCACATGGACAGGGGTGCCTCACACCCTGGCCCCTGTGGCTAAAGACAGTGCAATTCCTGCAATCCTGGGCCCCTTCAGTATCTCGTGCGACACCCAGTTCTGCGTTGTACTTGCAGGCAAGACGCCAACGTGCCGACCCTGGCCTTTGCAGAGACCTTTGGGGAACTAGGCAATGGCAGTGCCAGCTACTACCTAGGGTGAGGGTGCCAGAGCATTCTGTGGGGCAAGGCCTTGCAGCAGAGATTGGCCTTGAAGGTTTCTGCCGCCACACAGATGCCCTGAGTGTCTGCCCATGCAGGACTGCCTTTGAGCAGATATGGATGCAGAAGTCAGGGATGGTGGGCTTTACAGGTGTGCAGCCCGGGCACATATGCAGCAGCCGCTGTTGTGGCTGCCATCCCAGAGCTGGATCTCACAGCCTGCACACTTTTGCCTGCCCTCGGTGCATATTGATCGGCTTATCTGGATTTCGGGCTCAAGGCCCTACTACTTCCTGAGAGGCTTATCTCACAAGCAAGCCTATGCGCTATGGCCCCTGCAGGCTTTGCTGCAAATGGCATCTTCCTGAGAGGCTTTCTTGACAAGTGGAAAATACGCAGGTGACCAGTGATTGCTGATACAGGAAGGCTGCTGTGAGGCTCCTGGCAGGGTTTTGTATTCCAAATGCTGATGCTCACACCTTATCTTGCCATTTGCAGTTTCTTCACAACAAGAGAGTCCTACAAGAATGCAATAGCAATCTTCAGGTGGGCCAGGACAATGATGTCCTGCAGCTTTCAGAGTGCAGAAGGCTGTTTATTGTCTCTTTCAACACCCATCAGCATTTGTTGAGGCGCCTTCATTTGCATGTGAAGGGACAAGGGGTACAACAAGCCCAACAGGGAGGCCTGGACTGCACTCCTCCAAGGCTGGACTGACCAGGTTGTGTCAGGCGTCGCTGGGGCTCGTGGACTGCCTGAACAGAAGGTAAAGGTAGATGGGATTCACTGTGACATGCACCAAGTCTAGCGCCAGCTTTGCAATTTCCAGCGCATGGGGGGCCCTGCTGTGTGCATGTCACATCATCTGAAAGCCCCCTGCGGGCAGTGTAAGGGGCACAGTGGCCTTTTTGTGAACACATTTGCAGATGCAACACAGTCTGCATGCTGCAGGTGAGGGCTGCCCTTGATGCAGCCCCTTTCACAGGAGCAGAGGCTGTCAGGCTGGGCCTGGTGGACGGGCTGCTCTACAGGACAGAGGCGATCAGCACTCTGCGGGGACTGCCTGTCCCAGAAGCTGCTGCACTAGAGGGTGCTGCTGCAGGTGATTGTGGTGCAGCACTGTGATTGGATGGTGGGCTGCAGAGGGGTTTGCTGTATGCCTGCTCCTGAAGCCTCTTGCTGCTGTGCAGCCCGCATGAGCGCTCCGATGCAGGAATGGACAGGCGACAGACACTTGCAAACAAGGCTGTCAACGGGACATACTGCTCAATGCTGGGCTGCACAACCGCCATACGATTGAGTGCCCTGCCGCTACAGGGCTTCAGGGCGCTGGCCAGCTGTTACCAGTGCGCGAAGGAAAGACCCGGGTGGTGCAGAGTGACGGGACAGAGGTGCAGGTGCAGCGGGTTCCCCTGCGCAAGTACATAAGGTGGGTTTTGTGACCATGCACAGTGCTCATTCGGAGGTGCAGACAGCATCCCAGACTATTCAAGACTGCCTGTCGAGGGCCACGCGACCGGTCGCCATCAAGCAGCAGACCACCCCTGCTGGATGGTGCCCGGCCATGGCCATGACTCAGTGGCCTCTGTCTCACCTCACAAGCCATTGAAATGCAGTGTTGGAAGATTGTAGAGCTCAGAGCTGCCTGGCATGGGGCCCACATGTCCCACACCCAGAAGCAAATATACACTACCTGCCAACCACGCAGGCACCTAGACATGTTGGAGAGCAAGAAGCAGCCCATGTCTGAGCGCTGGCAGCTTCTTAAGGGCGGCTCGAGCGAGCAGGATGCAGAGTCCAGTGACCACCTGCCTGACACAGACGCCAATGGGCGCAGCATGCAGCCTGGCAAGCCTGCGGTGGCCGTGATCACTGCCTCAGGGCAGATCTACGCAGGCAAGCTGCATGGCAGCATGCATGCGCACAAGTCAGTGGGCGCCTGTGGGCAGCTTGATGGCCAGTGGCCTGCATGCTGAGCTGTACACCTGCAGCAGCCTGCTGAGGGCACGAAGTCCCACCTTCACTTGTGTGAGGCGTGACCATCTCAGTCACAATCTTTGGGCACATCACCTGTGCCCCTGTACGCGCGCTGCTCCCATGCTGGCCTACACACTCTGCCCTCCCATGGCAGGCAAGGTCCCACCCAGCACCCACAGCCCCCGGGCAGACGCCATGCTCAGCACGCCCCTCTGCAAGCTGCTGCGGGAGGCGGGAGCTGACAAGAGAGTGCGCGCGGTGGTGCTGCGGGTGGACAGCCCAGGTGCGCACCGAGTGCACCCTGCATGGCAGCCCGTGAGCTCTGCACTGCGCTGCTGACCACCTGCTAGCAGGTGGGGAAGCACACTGCTGCAGGCTTCCTTGACTGGGCTACACTTGCCTCGTCCAGCCGTTCTCGCGTGAAGCACAGGTGGCAACCCAGACTGCAGCAAAGCCTCCTGGCATCGTAGCCTGGCTGCTTGCATGCCTGATGGAGGTCAGGCACCCAAGGCTGTGCTGCTGCGGGCGGCCATGCAGCAAGCCTGCTCAACCTTTTGCCATCAATGACCTCATCAAAGCCGCTGGTGTCCTGCAGGCGGCTCAGCGATTGCGTCTGATGCCATCTACCGGGAGGTGCAGCGCCTGCGCGAGGGAGGCAAGCCGGTGGTGGTCTCCATGGGCAATGTGGCAGCCTCAGGCGGCTATTACATCTCAGGTGCATGCCCCTCCTGTCTCAACATTGGCAAGAGGGAGCTGTGCTGCTGCGCCTGTCAAGAGCAGATAACAGGTCTTGCTGGGTTGGTTTCACATTAGGACATGTGATAGGACATGTGATCTGTTGGGCCCCTTTCTTTAGTCAGTAATTACTCATCACTGCTGGAGTGACATGGCTGAGCTCTTTCTGGGGTGACTCAATTCGCCGTTGCCCTGCCATCTTCTGAAATACTGCATCACTGCATGCCCAGCATTGGCATGGCTGGTAGCATGCTGTGCAGCTTTCCAAGTGGGTCAACAGCTGCTGCTGTCATGCTGTGCAGCTCCAGCCAACAAGATCGTGGCCCAACCAGGCACCCTCACAGGCTCCATCGGTGTACTCAATGGGAAGTTCAACTTTGGACCCGCCCTCGCTGACCAGGGTGTCTCCCATGACAGCATCGAGGTTGGGGCCAACAGCAATGCCAACTCCTCCTTTGCTGACTTCACCAAGGCCCAGCTAGCAATGCAGGAGAGGATAGTGGACGACATCTACATCGACTTCATGGGAAAGGTGAGGGGACGCAGTGGCTGTGCGCTGCCTGTGCGCTGCCTGTGTCCTGCCCTCTGCAAAGGAACAAGGGAGACTGCACGGTGCTCCCTCAGCAAGTGCAGCAGTTGACATGCATCTCCAACTTCAAGTTGGCGGCAGGCTACAAGGTGAAGCTGAGCGCTTCCACCCGTGGCTCAGAGGAGCAGCCTGTACCACATTTTGCTGGTGCAAGCCGCCTGTCACACAGTGCTGCCTCTGTATGCCGTGCACATGCTGCAGTGGCTGCTTGGTCTGCATGCTTGCAGGGCTTGAACATCAGATCAATGCTGATCCTGGAAAACAAGCTAGGACACATCGGGCAGGCCGCCTGCTGAGCTCATGCCCTGTCATGCACCCTTGTGCAGGTCGGCAAGGGGCGCAACATGAGCTTGGCAGAGGTTCGCAAGGTGGCCCAGGGTAGGATCTGGAGTGGCGAGGCTGCGCTGAAGCATGGCCTCGTGGATGAGCTGGGGGGCCTGCACACCGCCCTGCGCCTGGCCAAGGAGGAGGCTGGGCTGCCACTGGAGGTGCAGAACACACTGCGACCTTGCAGGTCCCTATGCCTGTGTCTGGTGACCACAGCAGGAGGCTGGGCTGCCACTGGAGGTTTTTTTTTAGCAGGGCTGCCTTGAGGAGGCTTGTGCATGCCCTCCTGTGGCTGAGCTCATCTGGAAAGCTGGGGTGCAGGCAGACACAAGCTTGCCAGCTGGGAAAGCCGTGCTTCAACTTGTGGTCCTGTCCTCTGAGTGGCATTGCTAGATTCTCTGGGAGGGCTCCAGCTGCAGCTGACGCGTAAGCTTGGCCTGTGCTGCTGCAGGATGATGCGGTGCAGGTCAAGGCGTTCCCGAAGCCAAAGAGTGCTGTGGAGGCAGTACTGGAGATGGTGGGCGCCGGGCAGCAGGCCGGCGTCGGCATATCTGCCGATGGCGGGGTTCAGCAGGTGCTGCAGCTGGCAGCGCAGCATGGGCTGATTGGTGTGGAGCCTGGCCAGATGCTGGCCTGCCAGGTGCCCACTCAGGCGGCGCAGGGGAGTGGCATCCAGATGATGGCCCAGCTGCCATGTTTTGATCTTTGATGTATCTTAGCATCTGCTTGATCACTACAGATGCACAGACTTCCAGCACCGTGATTGGCTCATGTATCCTATGTCGCAAGTGTTCGACTGCTCAATGTGAGCATTGCAAGCGAGCTGTTGCAAACGCAGGTCATCAGAGCGGCCCAGTGTGGCTGGCATGAACGTCCTTGCCACCCTCAGCAGATAGGCCCACTGCCACTGCTTCTGCTGGAAAGCTGTTTGCAGGGACTGGCGAAGCTGCCCTGCGCTCAGTGCAGCATCCACCTGCACATTCAAACAGCAACTTGCCGCATGAAAGTCACAAGTAGTGGCTGGAAATGTGCCAGCTGAGCTGATGGAATGTTTCAAGACAGACAGAGAACCTGATGGAGAGAAGTGGATGAACAAAGCAGAGCTGGAAGCATGTCAGTCGTCTGTTCAGCCAGTCCTGAGAACACCCAGCGCTCAAATTCCTTGGCAGCTTGGAAGCCATGGTCAGGGCAAAGACGCCAGCTTCGTTGATCAAGGCTGATGCCAGCCCACCACAGTCCACCAACATCGACCTCAAAACAGGGAGACCCTCTGAGGTCCATACACACCTGAGCTGCCACCTGCGCATTGAGGTTCTCAGCCTGCATCTCCTTGCCACGTGCACGGACCAAGTCCCTAACTGCCTGAATCTCCAGGGGTGCGGGTACATCTGAGGTGATGCGGCCCTGTGAGTACTGCTCTCTGCGGACTTCCTTGAGGTGGCACAGATAATCACTGCACACACTAGGCCAGAGTTGGGGAGGGCAAGACCTGAGTACGGCAGTGGAGTGGCCTCTCGCCCCACACTGCTGAATGAGTATCGAGCACCATTCTGCTGCACTGCCTCGTCCACAAGCCATATCGAGAACTCAAGAGGCTTGGCCTGGGACATGAGGTCGCCATCAGGGGACGCCTCCTGCTCACAGTATCTCTGCAAGAATGCGTGTGTGCGAGCGACATGGGGCCTCGTAAGCATCAAGGGCGCCTTGAAGATCGGGATCAAAGGCCATGCCGTGTCTACCTTCCTGAGCTTGGCAGCGGATTTTTCAGCCTGGACTGTGTGCTGTGGCTTAGCCGCACCATGACATACATTGATGTGCTGGGTGCACCGAAGAATACGAGCTTCCTCCTCAGGAGTGTTAGGCATGGTTGCTGCCAAGCCAACTGCTGTGTCTGGGATTGGTGCTCCATTCTGCTGGCCCAAGGTCTCGAAACTGTGCACACCAAGGGCAGAGGCCGGCACTGGCTGGAGACCATCCACCACGCCAGACAGGTGTCTGCAGGCTTGATTAATGGCGGCTCTGAGTGAAGGGGGACTGTCTGGGGAGCAACTGCCATGCGTTGAGCTATGTAGTCCCCAGCCAGCCCCAGACTGATGACATGGTTGATGTAGCTGCTGTACTGAGCAGATGGCACTTGGCAGTGCTGCATGAAGATGGATCTGGGGAACTTTGGCGCGCTAGGGTTTCTGACCTAGTGCTTAGGTCGGCGCAGAGCCCAAATCTATGTCAATCAATCGGCGCAGAGCCTATGCCAGCATCAGGTGCAGCAGCCACCAGCTGCGTGTACAGACTGGGCGATACCTGGTGCCCCAGCTCAAGCGAGAGGACCGGACCTGCCGCGTCTGTGGGTCACCGACGATTGAGGATGAAAGCCATATCTTGCTACACTGCCCAGGACTTGCAGACCTGCGGGCTGCCCACAGCCACCTGTTTGCGGATCAGCAGCGGTCGTTGGCAACGCTGTTCAAACAAACACCAAGCCGAGTGGCCACATACATCAGGGCAGCACTGCTCCAGCACGCAAATGTGCTGGGCATCACTGGGGGCGCATCTGGGCCTAAATGAGGAACAGACACCCTGGGTGACCCCTCTATGTGCCGTGGTGTGTCCCCAGTCCATCAGCTGCTGATCAGAGCCCAGTCATTTATTTGCAATGCATGCTAGTCTCGCGACATGATTGTCTTCCCCTGAGCTCCCCATGCTGACTTGTTGCTTGGGGTGTGCCGCCTTGGAGCCTGGTGCCCTGCGACGGGAAGGCTGCTGGTCACAGTCATACCCAAGCATGACTCTCTCATGACTGCGAAGTCTACGAGCTGAGAGGGCGTGGCAAGCCAGTCAGGGGGGTTGGTGGGCCCTCCTGCGCCATACAGGATCCAGGGTGTTTGCATTCTGAGCAGCAACCTCAGTACCAGCCAAGTACACTGATATGACTGTACTGCTTTTCGTTTATTGCCTCTACACCATCAGCAAAGGTCATTGGTAGGATGAAACGAACATAGTCCTATGCCTGTGCATTGAGGCTACGGACTTTAAATCTATATCAATCAATCAATCAGTCGGGAGATAGTTTCGAGGCTTTCAAGAGGCCACTGCAAACGGCAAAACGCTGCTGGTTATTTTCCTGTACCTTCAACATCTCTGTCATGCGATAGACATATCACCAAGCACAGCTTGGTCACTGCCAGGAGCTGCACAGGTGCACAACCTGCCTTGTGCTGCAAGTATGTCCCTGAAAACATAGAGGCTCAGCCTACCGTCTGCGATGCTGGTGGCTGCAGGCATGGCTGCTGAGCAAGTGAACAGCTAGTACCCTCATCAAGGTACATCGGGAGCTCTTGACATCATGGCTGAAACTAAGCAGCATGCACAGGTATGGTGTTCAAGTTGTGCAGGCTCCTGTGACAGTGAGCTGAGCATGCTGTCCCTCTGGAAGATCACTCCCTAGGCAGACAGGCAGATAGAGCTTTCAAGCATGTCTCTGCTGTGATGCAGGACATCATCGTCACGGTGCTCAGGGGTGGCAGAGAGGTCGACTCCCGGCGCTTCCGCAACCCCCCCAAGCAGGCATCGCGGATCATACAAGCACTGGAGGCGGCAGGGTACAAGGGGGACCTCCAGGATGCCACATACACCTACACCATCGAGGATCTCCTCCAGCATGGGGCATACACTCTCAAGGTGTTGGAGGCAGTGACAGGCAAGTCTATCAGCCGGCCAATCATGTGTTGGGTTGCCTGTGCCTGAAAGACTGTCACCAGGGCTTCACGCTGGCCTCAAGCCACAGGTGAGGTCTGCAGGTTCTGTGATACCCAAGCCCAGGCGTAGCCGATTGCAGTGTTTTGTGGGTGCAAACACTTGCAATTGATGGGCTGCATGTCAGGGTCAAGACCACTGTGGCAGTCATGTGCGGGGCAGCATCACAGGGTCTGGGTGTGTAAAGGCTGACAGTGGTCTCATTACGCACGTCAATCCTGCTGAAGGGAACTGAAGGTTGCCTGCAGCGGCCACAAGAATACGGCTCAATCCTTGGAAGTCTCAGGCCACTGTTGAGGCCTGCAGGTGTTGTGGTCTGCCTGCCCAGTCTGGTTGCTTGCAGTGGTCTGTAGATGCACAGATTTGCAGTTGCTGGGCTGGGGATTGTGGTTATCGGGGAACTATGGCTTTCAAGTGCTGGGCAGTGCCTGACTGACACATCAGGTCTGGGCTGACAGTGCAAAGATTGCTTAGGTGAGATCCTGCTTCAGGGACGGCTGCCTGCAGCGCCCACCAGATTGATCACCTCAAGGCCATGAATGAGGGTAAGCCTGGCTGCTTCTCTTCCCCAGGTTGGCATGTGCACAACCTCGCTGTTTGGTGGCAACACCTCATCAGCATACTTAGCACAGCTAACATGGAGGATTTGCAGCATGCATTTGTGTGCATCACTATGGCAGCCCTGCTGGTGCGTCGCTGTGCTTGTCTGTACCATCACAGCTGATGGGGATGAGCTGCTCATTGATTGAGCAGCCTGTGGAGGTGAGTTGGTGCACCAGGGCTGCAGGAGCACCTAGGGAGGCGCTGTTCAGGGTGACTGCCTTGCTAGACTCAGCTGCCCCAGTGACACAGGTGGCTGGAGGTGAGCACCCCAAGCAAGGTTGCAAGATCTGACCTGCATTGCGTGCGGCAGCAGTGGTGCGCCTTGTGGGAGGCATTGTCCAGGGTCCTGCCACCAGGGCTGGCGGAGGCCCTAGGTGCTATTTGCCCTTGCTCTGTTCACCAATGTCGTAGTGGCCTGAGCTTTCAGGTGAGATCATGCTCAACCTGAGGGGCCCACAAGCATGCCACCCATGCTGTGTCAGTCAGCCATGGCATGCCTTCTTGTGATGGAGGAGACATCCGTAAGAGGTCGTATCGGGGCCTGGCCATGATCAACTTGTGAGCGCTCTGGGCAGGTGGACTGCAGCTTGTGAGCTGGCTCACATAGTGGGGATGTTCCCAGGGGCACATCCACATCTCTTTTTGGCAGGCCAAGATGGCCCATGTCTTGTGGGAAGGGTGCCTGCGCTGCATGGTTGATGCTGTCTGATCATGGGCGCACCTTACAGCTGTTTGCTGGCAATTACTTTGGTGGCTGACCTGATGGCTGTGTAAGGGGCCTGGCTTCAAAGGCACAGTCAGGCATGCTGCTGCTGCTGGTAAGTTTGGTTGCCCTGGTGCATGTCAATGCAAGCAGCGCCTCATTGCATGGCTAGGGGCCGCAGCTGCAAGTAACAAGCTGGCTGTGCACTGAGCCAGTGAGCAGATGATGTGGTGAATTGCTGCACAGGCTGCTCATTCAAGCGCAGAGCCTCACTAGAGAGCAGGCTAAGCCTTGAAACTGCAGGGTTGCCTGTGGCTGCCACATGTCCAGTAGCGGAGGCAGGCAGCATGACACCAAGTGCCTCTGCCACTTACTGCATGACAGCACCATACAAGATTAGGCCATACTGTCTGACTGAGAAGGTGCCGGCTGTGCAGGCAAACGGAGCCATGAAGCTGGCAGCATGGAAGATGGCGAAGCCGGCCCCAGCAAGAAGCCACGCACAGGTGTTCAAGCATGCTTCTTGTCTTTGCAGCTGTCTTGCACCCTGTGGATGAGTTTGCAGTGTGGGGTATGAGTGGTTGGTGTGAGAGGGGAGCACCTCTGGCTTTCTGCGAGGATCTGTAGCATGGGGCATACAGCCTCGAGGGGTCACTGGCAGTGCGAGGCAAGTCTAGGTGGACACGTTGTTTGGTCTGGGTATGCACAGGCTCACAATGGCCCAAGGAGCCTGCAGGTGATATCCCGCTGACGGGCAAGCCACC